>QJNU01000149.1:3238-84906 GCA_004154915.1 Monosporascus ibericus | reverse complement strand
AAATGGTATTTTTTAGCGGCCTAGTAAAACCCCCCCCCCCCCCAAGGGGGCCCACAAAAAAATCTCGAGCAAAAGGGGGGCAATTGCTCTCACCTTCTAGCTTACAAGGCAATTCCGCTACGAGACATTGGCGTGAGCTTTAGCAAGTGATCGATACGCCGGATGTAATGACTTTTGTCACCGATGAGCGTCGTCGCCAACAAGATATAAGCCTCCTCCCAATCCGCGCGAAGTAGAAGCAGTGTTTTCTTCCCTTGAAGTTAATATCCGGAGGCGAGCGTGTGTAGCACAGTGTTTCCCCAGGCAAAGAGATCACCTGCCATATTGAGTGGTTGAAGTGGCGGCAGCCCTCTGAAGCACTACTGTTGATCTGTTCGTTGGTAACCAAAGACTGTGATTCTATTTTTGGACCGGAATCCTTGGCACATCTACCTGTGATCGACATTAGCGTCCGTCCCATCACAGGCCACGTATGTACGTGACTTCTAACGACCGATACATACCATTACTACGTTCGTCCGCATTTACGATAGGCGAACGCATCAAAGAAATAATAGCCTTTCAGATGCCAGTACCTCGAGTCACCAGGATCATTGTAATTAGATGGCTATCGTTGCTTGTTGGTTGTAGGATATCTCTCTGGCTCATCTGCCCTTCAATTGCTGTCGACTCGGCCGCTATAAGATCGAGGGGTAGGCAACGATCATGTTATCCTCGTAAAATGGTAACGGTCTCCGTGGTGCCAATGAGAACACCCGAGTCTTACAACCTCGATGGTGGGCGGTCTATCTCCGCCCAGAGGACCAGTGTTCTGACCGCCATAACGGCGCCGTTCGCCATCGACATCGAGTTCTGTCAAATGCCCGGAAGGCCTTTAGAACAGAACCGTCTCGATGGTCATGTCTTACCCAACTTGAGTCCGATCAAGAGATACCGTCGCCTACAACCGGGATGAGACATCTTATTATTGCCGAAAGACCTCTCCTGAACCCCGAACGGACATTATACCATATCTGATGGGAAGCCTATCGCCATTGGTACAAACGACAATGCGGATCCGTCCTTATGCTGCGTCTCTAGGGCTACTTCAAGGGAGGAGAATAAGGTTTCACTACATGCAGGCGATCGATCTATATTTGGTTGATCTACATCGCTTAGGTGGTGTCAGCGCGAGCTAGGCTAACTGGATCTGAGATTCGCCGGCAGGTAGCCGTTGGCACCCAGCGCAGGCTGGCGTTTCGTGTAATAGTCGGGATAGTGCCTAAGTGTCAAGTACGCCCCGATCCATGGGAGAGTGTTGGGTCAAGGCTACACCTCAAGCGACGGTCGCAGACGATGTCCTCTAGGTCGACCGGCTTGGTTGATCCGGCTAGTAGCGCTTACATGGGAGCATCTAATAGGCCCGCTCGTAGAACAAGGCTTAGGGTGGATATAGTTCATTGACATTAAGAGGGAGCGGGGAGATTACAGCACCTAAGCTCGCGGGATGATCACACCACGGCTCCTCATGCACCTCGCAGCTTACCTATGGCGTCAATCTTCTGTGAAGTTGCACTCAGGAGGCTGCTAGCCCGAGGGGGTTGGTTGAACCGCAGAACGGCGTGTCGTCTGCATCCATAACCATAGATCTTTGCGTAGGGTTCCCTGCTTGACCGCTTCATGAGAAGGCAACGCCTGTGTGGTCACACTATACTCGCGCAGCGCAGATATAGGATTGTGTACATCAATGCAAGCTAGTCGTGGCGTTTGCTTTCCCATCGGCCTGCTTTTACACTATATTCGACTCCCCTCTTACCCCTTGAACTCGTGTCACGGTCGCTACCATTAACCGATAGACAATCATCCTGATCAACAAGTGCACATAGGGGGGCGTTCACCTGCCTATCTGGAAGAGCTGTCAATGGTTGCATCTCGCCTGGCCCTGTCATTATCTGGTCCCGCCGTCAAGCCTCGGGCTTATTCCTTGCAACTCCTTCCCGTTTCATACCCTCCGTTGTTATCTCATCTGTCCGCCGCGGCATCCAGGCCCGACGATGGCCCATACGTATTCGCGCTGGACGATATCTTGAGGGGAAGCTTACGCCAGCAGGGAGTCCTCATGCCTATCGGCATTTCCATTGTATTCTGTTATCCGCTTGTAGCTGCTTTTCTCATGGTTACAATTACCTCATCAATCCCGATCCCAACGAGACAAGGTCAGCCACAGCCCTCCCACATAACAAGCGCTGATAGAACGGATGTATCACTCTAGTCACAGAACCTGGTTTGTATGAGTTGTTTTTTTCCGTAGCCCACTGGTCTCGAAAGGGCCCCTTAGCACGTTCAGAGGCCGAACTGCATACGTGCCTTATGTGCCATGGGGGTGCGAAGTTGGCCCACCGGTACTGTGTATAACCCAACTGAAAAGCATAATCCGCCCAGAGTGTAAAAACGCCTATAGCGGGTACTCCTCCCTACTTTTATTCGCCCTCTACTGTCGCTATACACTCCCCTCCCCTCTTCGATACTCTGCAAGGCTTCGTGGGCTTCCCAACCTCCAGCGTTCACTATGACGCACCGCACACTACGTTACACCTTTCGGTGACATTTGCATTAGGTAGCCCTCTGCGTAAGTTCTTCAACCAGCTACATATGGGGTGATATTCTACTGGAGCCACCCTGGGGCTGCGTACTAAGGACTAGATAAACGCTCATGCAAAGATACGCCCGTAAGTATCTGTACTTCCTTCTCCGGATATAGCTGCCATAAATGCTGCCATCCGACATCTCTCGTTGGGATTCGAAGGTATGAGAACCAAACATCTATACTGACTTACTGGGTGTGTTTAGACGGATGACCGCTACGACTCCAATTTTGTTCTGGCAGTCTCGGCTGCGGTGGTTTCCCCATTCGTTGTACGACACCGCGAGGGTGATTTGCACGCAACAATGGCCGTCCCTTACTGGTAATGTCGCCGGAATACATGTACCGGTGCGGAAGTTCTCTCGTGCCAGCGACGTTATATTCACTGCTTCACTTATAACCACTGTCAAACTACCCGCTTTAACCTATTCAGGGAGTGTAGGCACTCCCGCTACAGAAACAACCGACGCTACTCCAAGGGTAAATGTATCTAGACAATAATTTCCCCGATCTATTCCATCAGGTACGGAAATCGCTGTCGGAGCGAAGACTTTACTCGTCAGACGCAACCCAGTCTCTATATATAGCTCGTTGTTTCGACCGACGAGGCATACGACGGGATAGATAGCTTACGATAAACTCGATATCATATGGACTACTTCGCTTTTCATCTGGGATAAGCGGTGGCCGGAAGCGGCGGGTACTAACATCGCGAGTTTGCTTAGAGTATCTCATCAACTCGGCATCATCCTGTCATGGACAGAGCCGGCGACACCCGCACGGAATCGGGAGAGGCGCTAGTGTGTATCTAATTCAAACATTACATACCGAGTCTGCATGCCTGACACGAAGCAGTTATAGTAATATACCAAGCCAGGCCCGCCCATAGGTAAAAGGTCTACCAGCAGCAAGATAGCAGATGGGATACTTCATCTAACCCCCTGTTCCCATTGCATATGCTTATTCTACTCCCACCGCAGTATGCACCATGCGAGGTCTCGACTAGGAATCACTTCTACCGCGCCGTCGAGTCGTTAAGCCCGTCACTCCCTCGATCTAAGCGGTACTATCGAACAACGAGCTTCCCGGCATTCTCGCCGAGCCCCGTATCCGAGCCACGATGCACGCTAGGCTCAAGACCAATTAACCCGCTTGGGTGGCCAGAGCAGCCGCAAGGCTTGCAACAACTCCCTTGGTAGCTAGCCGGAACGCTGAAGAGCCATTAGAGTGGTGAGAAATCGCTTGTCTTTGGCCGTGAGGCCAACACACGGTATTGCCGTGGTGCTGGGAAACTCCATGTTCCATGAGCACGTTAGACACGCATGACTATGGAAACTATGTGCCCATACTTCGTTCGACCTTCAGGGGGATGCGACCTAGTTACGTAATGACTTCGAAATTCCGAACGGATGGAGAGTGGCGTAGGTTGAACACATGATAAGGATACATCTGGCTTCTACTGTAACAACATTCACATCTGCTCGCCCAACCTTATCCGTCACGTCGTAGCCCGACTGCCTTCACTGCCTTCACAGACACTGCACAGCAACAAGTACAATGAGCTCCACTGGAACATGAGGTACATACACACAGAGATATCGTACAGACATATACCTTCATAGATATTGACAGAAACAGATTCCGTGCTGAGATATAGCGAACTACCAGCAACATCCACACATATCCAACTCCAACAACGGGTCATTAAAAGGGGTGGCCGGCACACGTCCCTAACTCCAAAGCCTCATGAAATACCAGTCGTAACTCCCAAATCCGTGTTTTACAGATGGTTGTACACATCAGAAGACGGCGGGCCCCTAATCCACCTCCCAGCTATGGTCATCTCTAGCGTCCGAGTCGCCTCGTTGACTTCTCCGCCGGAACCTACCATTACCGCCATTCATATGATTCGAGATGACGTATTCATCGTCGTCCTCCCAGTCGCTGAACTCCCCGTCCGAGTAGTCCCACTGAACCGGAATCTGCTCCCCACCTTCGCCAAAGCCGAAAACAAGTCCCCGCCACTCGCCGGAGGCGATCCTAGCTGCCACCTTCAGCATGAGATTGACGAGATGACTTGGCGGCCTTAGAAGCGCCTCTAAAGTTTTCTGGATTATAGTACCTGGAAGCCGCCGTATAGCACTTAGGGGGTCTTGAGGCGACTCCCCGGTCTGGGGCGAGAAGAGATTTGCTGTGGGTGAGAGTGGCGAGGCCGTTCGCTGACTGATGGATAGGTTGTTCGGGCGCGGTCGTTGCCTCGCTCGCGGCTTTTGTTCCAACGCAGAAGCACATGAAACTGGAGCTTCATCATCAAGCGACATAGGGACGGCAGGGTTCTCACAACTTTCAGCACATGTCTGGGGATCCGATAGGACGTGCTGAAAATTGGATGTAGCTCCTGCAGGGCTTGGGACGAGGGTTACATCCGTATTTGGACTAGCCGCGGGGTCCGAGGCTGCCCCCGAGTGTGACTGTCTACATGGAACCACGATGTCCTCGTATGGGTGAGGAAAGACCGCATTTGCTGAGGTAGCCAGCTCTGAAGGTGGCGGAGACCGCGGAAGCGGCGTAATGGGCGAATGCCAGGACTGTACGCTATGGAATGAGTCGGTTGAGCCGACGGGTGAGGTCTCACCTGTCGTACGAGATTCTGAAGCTGCGGGCAGAGGAACTTCCGTTGGCCGACTCTCGGTGGATTTGGAAGGGTGTGAAGTGACGGTCAGCTGTCGGGGTGCAGTAAAAGAGCGACCGGCGAGCACACGGGTCATTCGCTTTCTAGTTAAGTTTACGGGAGCGACGCGACCAGAACCCTCAAAAGTCGACGGTTCATCCTCTTCCTCGGATGTGACTTTCGACGAAGATGTGGTGGATGTTTTGGGAACCGGCAAATCCATGTCCTGGTTGCGGCTCCGGACCTCTCCGGTAGGAGCTGATTCCACGGCTTTGCGCGCTTGCGTCCTCCCCGATGGCGGAGAATCTGTTGTCGTATGATGGTTAAGAACAGCATCAGTTTCCAAGACCTTCCGTAACGGTCCTACAGCGGGGTGAAGTGCACGTGGGTGCTCTCGAGGTCGCGTTAACGGCTGGACCTCAACGTCACTCTTCGGATACTTTGCGGGTGGCAATGCACCCGCAACGTCCGGCTCCGTCGCAGGCTTTTGGGTTATTGAATGATCTTCATTTATAAGAACATTCGATCCCGTGTTTTCCATGTAGGCGACGGGTGGGGATCGGGGCGGCTCCTTTACGCCACCAGTATTAGAGGCCGCATATGGTGGTACTGCACTGTTAGAGCGAACGCAATGCGCCGGAGCTATACCAAAAGGAAGATCTAATTCGCGAGATGCGGACAAGGCGGGAAAACAGTCCGTTTGGTACCTATTGCTGTCGACGGTCCCTGGTCGTGCATCCCGCTCAAGTCGCTCGGCTGCAGCGGCACCATTGCTTCCGATAACGACACTCGGAGTTCTCCTTTCCACGCTTAACGAGGCGCTCCTCTCCCGAGTGATAGAACCAATAGCCTTGCTTTGGGTACCCCTTACTGTGCTTAAGGTAGTGCGCCTCTCTCGGGTGAATGGGCTAGGGAAGACTGAGGGTTGCGGTAGGGGGCGGAACGGAGATGCCAGTAGATTCTTCCCCTCTGGTGTCCACGGCTTTTTCTTGACGGGAGTTTGGGGCCGTTGAGGTAACTCGACGGTAAAACTGCGCTGAAAGGGACACTCTGTTTTCTCAAAGAGCAAGATCCTGTCAAAGACGTCACGTAGAATTAGGGCTCGCTGGGCGTCATCTGGGTCGGCCACCGGGACCTCAATGCGCCAATACTGAGGCCTCCGTATCTGCAGAACAAATCTGCTGCTGACTTCGTCAATACACCAACACTGGCTCTTGGGCAATATAGGTTGTAGAGCAGAGCCACAGCTCAGGAAGGCAACGGACCCGGGGGCACGGTAGATTCGAAATGGGCCTAAGGATTTCATCATGATTAGATTCCAATGTCCCGCAGAAGAGCCACAAGTTATATGAGCACACGCACCGACGGCGATTGTTCTCTCTAAACGCGAGGAGGCGGGGAGGCTGCCAGGCTGAACATCATTCTCGGATGGTAGGATAGGGCCTGGCCCAAGAGACGCGCGCTGCGTTGAGGTGAAGGCGATGATCTTGACAGATGGATGATTATAAAGAGTCTCGACTAGATCCTCGGGCTGCGAGGACGGACCAGATGACAATGAAGCTGGGGCTAGTGACGCTGTGGGCGCTGTTGCTACGCGGCGGGGGCGAAGGGGGCGAGGGGCACCAGAAGGAAGAGGATGCGGGCCGGCGGACGGCGATTGAGACGGCGACTGCGATGGCGGCGGCGGCGGCGAGTCCATAATCTATACGAAAGTAGATGGATATAGGATGAATGCTTCGCTATTACGTATGTCGACTAACAGCACAGATGGCGGTAGGTTGGCGTCTGGCGTAGCTACATATGTAGGCTCGCATTCCCATTTTAGGGTAGATGTTCTGCTGCTTGTTGGATCATGACGAATTGCTCGCCAATCCGGTCCAGTCCAGTGCGGAGCGACGACGGCGACGGCGACGGCGACGGCGACGACGACGATTATTAAAAAAGATGATGACGATAGGTGCAGATGGAACCCTGGGCCATAAGGATGTAAGGAAAGAGGGAGAAACGAAGAACACCTTTTGTTCGCACAGAAGAGCACCCGATGTTGATATGGAATATTAATACTCGGGCTTGCGCGTGTGGAGTGTAAGTGTAAAGCTAAGGTGAGCACGAAAGCAGGGATGAAGTTATCCAAAGCAGGAGGCTCTGCACGTAAGTCGTTACTAATACGAACATCTGAGGGGCCGCATGCGATGCGATGGCGGGTACAGTACTAGTCTAAGTACCTAGCCTAGGCGCCGAGCTAGCAACCCGCTCATGTAGGTACCACATGCTCATCAAGTATAGAAGGTATGTAATGTGTATGTATTTACCGGTATGTATGTATGATGCAGTATAGGGTGACGTAGAGCTATTCGATTCTACAGTACGAACGACTCGGATAGAAGGATACCTGGATGTGTTCCGCATACCCGCATACGCGTCTTATCCTTTACTCATCCCCCCCATCTTTAAGGGCAGAGGGAGGATATTATGCTTACCTCCGCCTCTATCGAGGTGGGAGGTAAGGTTAAGTAGATTCAACTGCACTGCCCAAAGGAACCCGCTTCATGAAGCCACGCATCCGTGGTAATAGCACCCCAACTCAACGCCCTGCATACAGCTGTCGGGTTCCGCATACCTAACCAAGTCCGTCAGGCTGCTCACCCGGTGCAGCCAGTGCCGCCCTCAGGTTGCCGTCTAGCCCCCTAATGTGTTTGCAATGCGGAAAGTAGAGCCTGTTCTTGTTAGGACTCCTTCCCTTGCGCCTGTGCGGTCCATTGCGTCTTCCCTTGTAGGAAGCAGGCGTGGACAAAATCATTGTCACGCCCAACACAACACACATTAGGATCACCCCAACAGGATACTATAAACGAACGGGTTATATTCACACCGTTGCGTTTGTGGCTTACTTTATATAAATGCTTAATGAATGAGCACTTGTATGACATGAATATCACGCTTTGAAATGGTTGCGTCGACAATTTAGAATTGAAGCTAGCATCGGTGTTGGCAAAGGTATAACAATTATTTTGTCCACAACCTGGTTCAAGCACTTCCTTCTTCTAACCTACAACGAAGCCACTAGTTAGGGGCACTGCCGAATCGTGTACGTCACATGAACATATTGTTCAATTGCACTACCTCATAGCTCAGTTGTGTCGGGGCTGTGAATGCTCTTCTGCTTTGGAGCCTGCCATTTTGCACTTTACCTGCTGGCTTCAAGAGGGGCCGCAAGCCGGAAACCCTTGCTACCCTTCCTTGTGGGAAGCCAGGTGATGCTTTTAGAACGATACCAAACTGGGAGTAGTGGAGTAGAGCTTGGATCAGGGGCTCAACTTCACGACAGCTCTCCTGTATCCAGTGGGCCTACCTATCAGGCTTCCAAGCTCAAAGACCATCGTTAAGTAGTTGTTTCTTTGAATCCTAGCTCAACTTCACAACGTATGATATTCAGATGTATCTACCATAGTTATTGCACTGGCACTAATCAGCCGCTCTTCAGCTCTACGGTCGGGCTCCTTGATGCAGAGCAACGCCACCGCAGGAGGGATGGGCTTTCTCAATTAGAAAGTGAAAGAGGTTCTACTAGGCTATGAGTGGAAGCATCTTCCCTACAGATCTATTAGAGCATCATCAGGCTGGTCCACGTCCACTTTTACCACCTCCTGCAACCCGTCTACCAGCTCGGAAAGCCTGGGGACAGCACAGGAATCGCCCGCGTGGAAGGATCTGAGATCACTGCGGTACTACTTCTACGTACATCTTGGAATATGGTTGCAGACGCCGTAATCCTTGTATACAACAACCCATTAATCCCCCTCTCTCGAAACTCACCCATCCATCTGTATCATATCAAGCAACACCTCAAAAACGCGTGGATAAGAACGACTAAGTATGGACCGTTTTGCACTTCTGCTGTTTCATCCTCAGATTCCGGTGCTTCTTGCGCTGGAACTGCAGGGCGCGTTCGATGTCCTGCCCGACCAATCACTTTCTCCATATGTTAGGTGTCACGGGGGGCGAGACGGTCGCACCGTTAGGACATTACGGGCGTCCATACTCTCCTATGCAACCCCATAGCTAGGCACATGCGGCAAAGCCCGGCGTAACACGTACGACTTCCGACCACAGGAGACCGTCTTGCAGCCTCAACTTCTAGCTAGTATTTTTCAGATCTACATTACAAGCCTACCAGGCTCTTCCAAAGCCTACCTTCAACAGTAAAGACTGTAGCAGACAGATCTAAGGTTGATATTGGGTTAATTTAACACTCTGGGGGTTCTCCGTAGCTGCAACGTATAAGGCAGGCTCCCTAACCATGTGATTTGTATGTTACTCTGACCACGGAGTCTGAGCGACAATAGGCAGCGCTAAGTTGGCTCCATCCTTACTTTGCACACGTCGGCAGCGAAAAAAATAGCCGTCAAAGACACAACATGCTGTCCCAGCCAATTACACCATTTTTCCCATCAGCCGTACCTCCCCAGCGCTATCTCAATTCAAGGGCTATCCGACCGAAGGCAAACTAACGGCAGTAGCACAATTGTTAGTGGTCCGCGTTATCATGTTACCTATAAAAGAAACTCTGATAGATTTTATACTATCTGATTGGCCGGTTTATTGCGACTAGTGGCCCACCCTTCGAAACTTGTTAGTGTGCTGCTACTTCGCCCTTAGTCGGATACTGGCAGCCGCCTCCTTGAAGCCCCAAGTTTCAGGTAGACTTGTAAATTTTTGCACTTGTTATTCTGAGAAGCGCGAAAACAACTTGTTCAGTTCAGAGCGACGTGAAATACCACTTGCGTAAGTGCAAGGGATACTCTTAGGCCTTAGTCTGCAGGGCTGACGACCGAATTGGCTTAACAACTTTAAGCTTTCGAAGTCAGATGCTCAGTAGGAAAATAAACAGGGAGAGCCTATGGTGCCTAGTCTACCATCCCGTTGCTCTGAATATCCTTTTACACTCGTTGCGTGGCTCATAAATCCTTTTTGTCTTCCGAACTGCCCATAGCGCCGGGTGATGGTGAGTGATCTCTGTCGATGTTCGCCAATGGGAGGCTAAGAAACTCATGTTTATTTCTCCAGTCCTGTTGGCTCTCCAAGAAGTTTTTGATCTCTGAGGACGGCGAGTTCGGAGAGGGCGGGGGGTCGGTAATCTTGGTAATTAGGTACGCAGTAGAGGCTTCGGCGATACCATAGATCAGCACGCCTAGCAGCGGAACCTTTAGGAGTATGTAGAATCCGATGCCAAAACCAAAGAGCAAGCCCTCTCGGCTTCGAAACCAGTTGCGTTTCTGCTCTTTGCTCAGGTGGATGCGTGAAAAGTACGGTTCCAATAGCTCACGCATTAGGCTCCGGGATGCGAAGTACGTCTGGAGGAATATGATGAGATATCGTTTTGGTAACAAGATACCGGTACCGAACACGACAGCTGCCGGTCCCAGGCCCACAGCTCTATTGAAGGTATAGACACTGATTGCAGGGAGTACGAGGCGCCCAACGTAAGGAAAATACGACAGGCAGAAGATAGCCAAGGAGATAAGCGCCTTCCGAGTGAAACGCCAGACGAACATGCTCGCTGCTTCGGCAGTACTTGTCGAGTGAGTGCTGCCGTCCATCTTCTTGTACTGCCGGAGATTTGGGTAGTACATATCTCGTAAGTTGTCGGGATTCTCGTGCTTATGCTTTTGAACGTAAGTCAGATCGACCCATTTCAAAGAATCCATGAACCTACAATAACGTGTTAGTCATACACCGTATATAAAACGGGGTTAAGATGGTAAGCATACATGTTGTCCAACGTCGGTGTAACGTATCTCATGAGAGTCATGAGGAATAACGGGATTTGAAGCACATGATTGGCGATGAGATCGAGTCCATTGACCACATTTTCATCCCAAGTCGTCTTATCAAGGTCGTAGAATAAGGAGAGAAAGCTGATGAGAACCTTGACACCAGTGATCTAGAGGGTAGTTAGTCACTGGTAGTCTACTGGGCGTCGCCACCGGGTGTTAAGAACGAATCGACATACAGGAATTGCGACAGCGAGCCGAATTGCTATACCGGCTGCAACGGCTATAGCAGCCTGCTTGTAGTGGGCATTAGTGAAGATGTCCGGGTTCTGCATAGCTCTATGAGCTAGGGGTTGGCGAAGGGCCGTTAGTCAATTGTAGTTCTAGAACATCTCCGTCATTGGCATTCTCACGAACTCACCTCCGACGAAAGTCAGCTGGACACCCCGCAGAACGGCGTTGAGGTCGAAATGTGAGATATCAAAGGCCTTCTTCAGTTCCTCCTTGTCAAGTTTCTGCTCGAGCTTGTTGAGCTGTGGTATTTTCGTTTCGGCCATCCCTGCCTCCCAATATATAGATTACGCAACTTGACGTCCTTACTATTGGTGATATATGATAAACAGTGCCTCCGGGTCTTGCGCTTGGCTTGTACGTAAACTTTCGTTGTGCTGAGACTTACGGAGAACTGTGTTGAAGCTGGATACGTATTTGGCAACTTGGGTTTTGCACACAAACCAGGTTAACCTGATGACGTTACATACGTACTTAAGTAGCTTACCTAACCCCAACCCAGCTGGCCGCCAGCTGCGAATTACCGAGACTTACCGTGTGACAGTGCGTAATGCGCTAGCTATAGTGCCTAGAGCTACCTTGCAAGTACTACTCAACTCCGTACAGATGGGCAATGATTAACAATAATGCGAATCCAATTTATGATATACTTTCACTTGTATTATATTTCAATGCGCGGGAAATAACATGAGCATCGCTGGCGATAAGCTTACCTTTGAGGCTTAAATGCTTATCGATAGCATATTACTATAGCCAGTCTTTTAAGTTACCATTTCAGGGCCGGATTGATCTGGCCGTTTACTGTATCTCGTAAGTTGCTGCCGCCAAGGGCGCCGTGAGGTACATATGCGCGAACTCTCATGGTTAGGTAGTGCACCTATTCGTCATTTACCGCATAAGAGCTATGTATCCCACCTATCGTATCATCGGAGATGCAAAAGCCTGAAGCCTTTACGTCTCAAGACTACTCTGGATAGGGACCAAGCGGGGTTATATTTGGAATTGCTGTACTCGACCAGTGAGGAGCCGGCCTAGCGATAAGCAAGCCATCTACCTAACTCGGAGCAGCCTATCAGGTTCACTCACCACCGAAGCAAGTGAGTTACAGCCGCAAGCTCGTCTCCCTCCCCATGTATGAGACCAAGATAGGAGCCGGCCGACCGGATCTATCAAGCTCTTGATATGATTAGTATCATACGGCCGTCCTATAACTACTTTCAATACTGCGGGGTAGCTCGGGACTTCGTGTATATATAGGTGAATGATGCCGCTTTACTGTCATCTTGAGGACCTGGTGAATGCCGCTCGAAATATGGAAGTGTAGAGACATGCGCGATATTGATCCCTGCACCTTACGAACCAACCAGAACAAGAGGAGAAGGGAACATGGGCAAGACCGAGATCCGCACCGTGGGCAAAGTAAGCTTTGATGTACCCGCATCCGAGCAGGACGTTCTCCATGTAAGCGTCGGTCAATGTGTCACATATGGATTATATGTGGCTGACGTTGCGACCAGAATCGATGGCACCCTGACAGTCTGTGTTCACCGGTCCTGCTGGGACTGCTTTTGATAGCGAACTCACGAAAGTTGTAGTCCCCTTCGCAGGCGAAATCAAAGATGGGGAAACAGTGAAGATAGAATGCCTGGATTGGACTGGGGGTCAAATAGGGAACAATGATAGCGCGGACGACATCCGCAACGTCGACTTGACCAGGGTCCATTACCTGACGGGCCCGTTTGAGATCGAGGGCTCTCAGCCCGGTGATCTCCTGCTCGTCGAGATCATGGACGTGCAGCCATTCCAGGACCGGCCCTGGGGCTTCACTGGCATTTTCGACCCAGCCAATGGCGGAGGCTTCCTGGACGAGATCTATTCATCTGCGTTAGTGAGCCCCCCCGGCTCGAAGGACAGGAGGGAAGGAAGCCTCCTGTGCCAACCTCCTGTCCGGTGCTAGCTAACCTCCTGCGTAGCGCGAAAGCCATCTGGGATTTTGAAGGCATATTCTGTACTTCGAGGCATATTCCCCATGTCAAGTTCGCCGGGCTCATCCACCCCGGAATCCTTGGCTGCGCCCCGTCAGCCGAAATTCTCGACACCTGGAATAAACGTGAGGCAGAGCTAATTGCAGCAAATAAGCTCGAACGAAAGGTTGCACTGGCCCCTGAGCCGCTGAGTGTTCGTAAGTAGCCCCCTGAGAATCAATCGGTTCGTTCCACTTGCATGTTCTTCAAACACTTGGAATGATAAGTATCGCTCCAAGACCGCCTTACACGGGGGATGCTAACCTGGCTTTGCAGATGCCGGTTCTGCGGTCGGTACTCTCAAGGAGATGATCGGTAGAGAAGGCGCTCGCACTATCCCTGGCAGGCCAGAACACGGCGGTAACTGCGAGTAAGTAGCCTCAACGCTGAAGCTCGGCCATCAAGTATCAAGTTGACTGACTTCGTATGCAGTATTAAGAATCTGAGCCGTGGCAGTAAAGTCTACCTGCCTGTCCACGTCGCAGGCGCCAAGTTCTCTGTTGGTGACCTTCACTTCTCCCAGGGGGATGGAGAGATCAGCTTTTGTGGCGCCATTGAGATGGCTGGTGTGATCACCATCAACTTCAAGGTCATAAAGAACGGGGTGGCGGATCTGGGCCTCAAATCCCCGATTTACATTCCTGGGCCCGTGGAACCCCAGTTCAGTCCCGGGCGGTACATATATTTTGAAGGCTTCTCCGTCGACGAGCATGGCAAGCAGCATTATTTGGACATGACAGTAGCTTATCGGCAAACTAGTCTGCGTGAGTATCCCGACACGTCCTAGCCATAAGACGACGTTGTTTCAGACACTGAGAGGAGCACAGGATGTATCGAATATCTCAGGCGCTTCGGGTACTCGGATTACCAGATCTACATACTTCTTTCATGCGCCCCTATCCAGGGCCATGTTGCAGGCATAGTCGATATCCCGAATGCATGTGCTACCATGGGCCTGCCCATGGACATATTCGACTTCGACATCTCACCAAGCGCGCCCGCTAAGGTTATGGACATGGGCGCCTGCGCTTTTGAGACTGGCGTTAAGATGGGGAAAGTTATGGCTGGTGGAAAGAATAGCGAGTATAGTTTTGGCGGGGGTTTAACCTACAAATCCACCTAGACCCAGGCAACATAAGGAAGAAGGCTAGGGAAATGGTTATTTGGCGCTTTTTCGTTATCAATTCAGCCATAGTGACTTTAAGTAACAAAGGTTCACGAAGACTATGCCGAGAGCCAGTTCGAATATGATGACCAATGGTCTCTGCATGAAAAGTCGAGTCTGAACATGCATTTAACGTAGCAGTGAATATGGTGGCGGATAGGCAATGAGCCGAATACAATGCGACGGGCAGCAACGCAATATCGTGCCATTTGCTCGCTATAATTTGTTTGGCCACTTCTCAGAGATGCTTAATCAAATGATTCACCATGATCCTCCCCTTAAATGCGAATCGGAGAGACAAGAAGTTTTTGGCTGGTGGGGCCTACAACTTCCATACAAATGGTATTACGATGCGACGGCCCAAGCACAGGTGTTGGGTTATACAACCTTATGACCGCTCCTATAGACCTCAATACCGATCCGCCAGCAGGAAAGCACCAGCTTCATATTAGGGAGAAAGAGGCAGTACAGAGGGGGAAAAGGTTGTGCCTGCTTAGGCTGGTAGGTTAGTGTGTTTGCATAACGCATATCAACACCAGCCCATGCTGCATGACAGCTCAATATGCCGGGCATCTACTTGGCCGCCCTCAAGACAGATTCCGCAAGGAATTGCAGGCAATTGCTGCAGCACGAAGCTGAAAAGTCTGGCGACCTGGGTTACTAGGCGACTGATATTGTCAGGAAGTCCTATCCAGTTTCCGGCTAATTCATTGGGTGTCCTGGATCTCTGTAATGTTCGTGTGTAAGGTCTTCAAAGAATGCTCAGCGAGGGCCTTCTGGCCTTGGCCGATCCACCCACAGTCGTTGCACATGACGACGAATCCTGATGTATCGGTATAATAGTGGTGTTCTTCCTTCAGCTTTCTGCACATCTCCTTGGTGTGCTGAAGAACATGATCGCTAGCGTCGACAGCCCATCGAGTAACGTCGAAATCCATCTCTTCCTGGGCCTCGACGAAGACCTCGGCGACGCGGTCATAGTGAATGTCCGAGTACACTAGGACGCAGCGCAGCTCGTGTTGGCCTTCACCGAACTTGAACACATTGCTGGTCCTTACGTCAACGCTACAGATTTCCAAGCCGAACGTCTCCGAGATTATACCCAGCTCGATAGCCCCGCCCCACGTATCGGGCCGCAGCATCCGAGCGCAGTATGCGTTTGGACTTGAACCGAGAATCGCCTCACTGTACTTCTCAGGATTGTCCTTTATGTGGTCAACGATAATACGCCGCAGCCTCTCCGGGGTATAGCCTTCAGGGGAAGGCGGTAAACCGCGGAGCGCACCACCGACAGCTGTAAAAAGGCAGCTGTTGTCATCAGGCATTACCCGAAGGACTAAGAGAAATGATTGTCAGATTTCGGATCTAGGAACCAGGGAGTGGACCAGTCGTATGATACCTAATGTCGAACCAGTTTCAGGCATTGGCACGCTGATGTTCTGATCTTTGATGCTCTTTGGTGGCTCCGAACCGGGAAACACAATGCCCGGTGGGGAAGCGGCCGGGACGGCTGAAGAGGCGTCGGCGGCGGCGGTTGCCGAGACATGCTCGACAGGGACCACGGTGAAGCTTTCCCGCTGGAGACCAAGAGTTTGCAGGGTAATATCGGCTTGGTCCACGTTCAGCGGTCGAGGGGGCCAGCCATATTTGACTGTCACCTCAGACAAGCCCGTGGCCTGCTTGATCGATTCGAGGAGCAGCCCAACCGTCGCAGAATCATCTAGCTCAAGAGTCCCTCCGCCAGAAGGAGCTCTGTAGCGAAGCTTCATTGCCAACAGAATAGGGGACACGTGAGAAACGCTCTACACAGAGATGCTTAGGTAAATAGCAAGAACGAGCTGACAGCTTACCTGCGCACTTACCTGGAAAATTAGACTGGGAAGAGGAAAGAGAAATAACGAGTTTTGGAGGCCGGCAGTATGATGATATGCACACGCCAGGAAGCTATCTGCACTGGCTCAAATTATTTGCTCATAAGGTAGTCGCCACGAGTATGCGCCTTAAATGGACAGATCGATTCGAACGCGAGCGAGAGGAGTTGCCAAGAGTCGCAGGCACACAGTAGCTCTTTGTTTACTGACAGCTGAGAGCAAGTTTGCCCCCTTTCATGTGAGAAGAATTGTTGTCCCTTTCTCAAGTAGCGTGGGGTTAGGAGGGGCAGGAATTCCAAGAGAATAATAACCTCACGAGGATAATGCCCAAGTGCATGTAGCTAACATAGGTACGTATGCAAGGTAGGAGCGGAGCGGGATATAGAAATACGGTGGATTCGACTAAGAGAGCCATGGTTTTGTGAGATATGCTGGGCACCAGGTGGTTTGCGCACCTAGCGCACTAACAAGACAAATACCATGTACTGCTCAGAAAGGTACCTAGGGGAGATGGGTGGGTCGTCACTCCTACACATGTTTGGCCTTAGTTCAATCGGGTCGGTCAGGTTGACGCATGTACCGTACTTGTATCTGTTCAATTGATGCAGCAACAACCAGCATTTCCAAAGTCATTACACAGCTTCAAGCTTTCACCTGCGATGTGAAAAGTCGGTCGCGTTCCCGTCTCACGTTAAAGCGACAACCCTTCGGAGCGCGCAACCTGGAGTATATGTCAGTTCTCGTACTTTCTTTTTCGAACTACCACCTGCGAGTATCCTACTTGTGAGGAAATCTGTGAAAACTACCTACCTTCTTCTCCCTTTCCCTCTTGCGAATCCTCTCCTACACTTCGCGCGTAGCATCGCAGAATGGCCGACCAAGACGCGAATGAGCCCGTCGAAAGTCTGGCGACCGTCCGCGAGTCCATCGAAGCGAGGGCAACTTCTGAGGGACGCGTCGAACCTGCCAAGGGAGAACCACAACAATCATTAGCCTCCCAAGACCAGCCTAACAATGCCGGGACGGAAGGCGACCGAGATGTAGACGAGGATGGAGATGTAGATATGGAGGAAGGGACAAAGTCAAGGTCAGGCGGCGCCAATGTCGATGCAAACACAGACTCAAAGCCGGACCCAGACGCGAGTGCAGCTACGGATGCGAATGCGATTGGGGCTGCAGATGCACAAGGGAAACCAGGAGGACGAGACACTTCCGAGGCCGATGCTGAAGCTGATGCAGCCGGCGAGCCGGAGGAAGACCAAGCCCCGAATCGCCTCGACAATGATATGCTTACCGTTATTGAGAATACTGCCAACTATCTCTCTACTTACAAAGAGTCCGAGTGAGTGAACCTATCCAATGCCAAGAATATGCGCTGCTGCTACTGCTATCACTGTTTTCCGAATCACGCGTTGACAAGAGACATCGCCGACAGTGGCTACCACGTCGCAGCTGGTTTCCAGCGCATTCCTAATAGGCGATTGATACCGGACTATCATGAGGTCATCAAGGAGCCCATTGCCTTCAGTACGATCCGAGTACGTATACACCCTAGTACGCCTGTCATGCCTTCCCTTGCTAACCGGTACGGCAGACCAAGAAGCTCAAGAAGCAATACACCGCCTTCTCCGAATTCGTCAGAGACGTCGCGCTCATTGCCCACAATGCCCAGGTGTACAACCGACCTTCGTCCGAGTATTTTCGAAACGCTGCCCGCTTACGTGAGATATTCAAAGAAGAATTGCAGAAGCTTGTTGATGAGGGAACCATTACGCCGGAAGACGCTATATTACCCGATCTTGGAGAGATTCCGGAGGCGGAAGATTCACCGCCTCCCGATGAAGCCGATGAGGATGCGGATGAGGATGACGAAGACGATGAAGATGATGACGACGACGATGATTCGGATGATGAAGGTGGTCGCCGTCGCGGAAGACGCGCTGGACGTTATTCTATGCCAGGCCGGAGATCCGATGCAAAGGACGATGATGCGCATAAGAAGCGTGGTCGTCCGCCAAAGGTCTTCACCCCCTTAGAGGCTAGGATTCATGCGCTGCTTAAGGGACTCCGGAGGTTCAGGCACCCTGGCGGCGAGCTGCTTGTCGCACCATTTGAGAAATTGCCGGATAAGCAGACCACGCCCGACTACTACGCCACGATTAAGAACCCCATAGCTTTGGATGCAATTAAGCGGAAAGCCAAGAGGAAAAAGTACCAAGACGTGGATCAAGTCCTGGGGGATCTCGATTTGATGTTTGCCAACGCGAAACTATATAACGAGGAAACGAGCCAGCTGTACAAAGACGCCACTGAGCTCCAGCGCCAGGCGCACCTGCTAGCCGATCAGGAGAAGGCGAGACCGGACAACGAATTTGAGGACGAAGACGGCAGGCGGCCTGTCCCCGAAATCCACCACAGAGGAGAGGTTTGGAGAGTGGGTAAGTCGACGAGAACACAAGTTCCCGGTAACACATGAGCTAATCCTGCCCACCTTACCCACCTAGGCGACTGGGTTCACATCACTAACCCAAACGACCTGACGAAGCCGATTGTGGCCCAGATATATCGTACCTGGGAGGACCGCTCCGGCCAGAAGTGGGTGAATGCCTGCTGGTACTATCGACCTGAGCAGACGGTCCACCGGTTCGGAAAGCACTTCCTTGAAAACGAAGTTGTCAAGACGGGCCAGTATCGCGACCATCGCATCGATGAGGTCGTAGACCGTTGCTTTGTCATGTTCGTAACTCGATATAACAAGGGGAGGCCGCGCGGGTTTCCTAGCGATAAGGAGGTCTACGTCTGCGAAGCGCGGTACAATGAGGAGAAGCACAAGCTTAACAAGATCAAGACGTGGGCAAGCTGCTTGCCTGATGAGGTTCGCGAGAAGGATTATGAGATGGACCTATTCGACGTTCCTCGGCGGCTGAAGAAGGTCCCAAGTCCGATCAAGCATCTTTTAAGGGACGATGCTAAACCTACCGACCCCCTTCCGAGGCCAACCTGGGGAGCTCCAAACGCACCCCCCCTCATTGGTGCGGTTCACTGCCGCGAAAGAGAAGCAAATGTAGGTGGCTATGTTTTTTCCTCGTTGTCCTTGCTGTCTTCGCCGTTCCAGTTTCACGCCCCAGTACGTACATAGCAATATTTGCGGATTCATCTGTATTCTCCTTCCTCTCTTACCAACTATTATCTATGGCCCTTCCAAGTCACATCCTGTCCGCCGTACTTTTTCACCTCTGACCTACCAAACTGTACCTGCCTATCTGACACCTTTCTTATCGATTGCATCCATCCATCCAAACCAGGGACCTCTCCATCACTCTCCCTTGCTCACTTAACCTTGCCTTTGTGCATTCTTCCATCCTATCTTTACACGTACCCAATTTCATTTCCCGGACATTCGCCTTCTTCCATTCCCTACTCGCCCTTCCCATTACTGTTGATATTAACTGTTTCTGCTAAAACAGGAATCGCCGCCACCAGAACCTACGGCTTCCCCTCCTCCTACGGTCGCTATTGAACCAACCCGTCGTGCATCTACTATGATGCAGACAGCGCGTCCCCTCGATAGCCAAGGCGACATCGCAATGGGAAATACTTCTCATTTTTCGGCGGTACCGCCCCCCCCGACACCCACTCCTGGTCATGCCACTGCCAATTCATATCCGGCTCATTTTGCGCCGCGTCCTAGTCCCACTCCGGTTCCTGTACCTCAATACGGACAGCACACTAGTGCCCACGCCGGGCTTCACCATGGTTCGCATGGGACACCACCGATGCCTCAGACTCCACATTATCAGCCGCACCAACCGCACCAACCTCAGCCGTATAATGGCTATCAAGCGCAGTACAGCACCACCCCTGTACCCGTTCCCCACCACCCGCAGCATCACGTTCCCCCACCGCATCAAATGAGCAATCCCATAGTGCCCTACGACACCACCCAGCGACTAGCTCCGTCTCCAGCGCGCAATCACGTTGCTCCCGTGCCCAGCCCAGGTCTTCACGCGCAGCCAAATGCATACAACCCACCACGGCCCATCGAAGTCTATCAGCTAGATGACGCACTAAATGCCCGGATCCCACAAGATATTCGCGAGCAGTTCCAATGCGACAGTACTGGCCACGTGCTCTTCTTTACACAACCGCCCCTGGACCGGGCGCATCGTGGCATGTCCAATGAAAGCGCCGGCCTCGGCCATAGCGTCCGCTACCTCGCCGATCGTGCCCGTGAGGTCGAGGATCGTCGGGCCAAGCGCAAGGTTAGAGACGAGCTGCGGAGAGAAGAAGAGGTGAAGCGCAAAGCTACCGAATTGGAAGTTGCCGAGAGAGATAAGAAGGAGCTCATGGAACTCGCGGGCGACATGTTTGCAGGCTGGATCAAGACGATGGACACGGAGAATGAGATGATGAAGGTCGCTTATGAAGGATGGAGCGTCAAGGACGGCGACATCGATGCTGCCAAGTGCTGAGTGACAAGGCATATACTCTTCTGTGTGTTATGTTTAGAGAAGCTTGGTGCTAACTACGCGCGCATTCAAGGGTTAGGTGTATAGGACAACGACAAATGGTCTCAGGAGTTCAAGATACCACAATTGCGTTATGGATTAGTTCTTTGAGGACACTCTCCCTGCCTGAGCAGTAACTGATGTTGATCTGATATACCATGGGTGCCCAGACAACTGCTACACTCAATAGAACCTGTTCAGGCAGCGGTGTGGAAACGGATGTTGGTAGTCAAAGTTGCTACTACCAGTCAAGAGTTCTCACGGGAAAACTAGTCCCTAAAGTACCAGCATGCTGCCTATTATATAATTCTCGGGGAACAGGGGTAACTCAGGCATTTAGAGAATAAAACGTTTCCAGCTGAAAGGGGCACGGTGCCAGGATGGACTACCCCATGGTTGGGCAATAAGGCTTTAGCACATCTTCCTGCTCTTAAACATCAGTATTACCCGTGAAAACCATTGATCAGTCATCGTGTTCGAAGATACTGGATATAGTATCTATCGTGGAAATTATATCGTGGAATGATTTTCTGTGTATTTGGCTGAGCCTGGAAAATAAGGCTTCAACCCATATCAACCTTGCAAACATCAGTATGTCTATGCATATCCACCATAGAGCGAACCTACCTGAGTGGTGACTTTCCAGGGCCTGTCTTATTTGGTTGCTGCTTTTTAAGCAGCATCAGACCAGAAACACGGTGACTTTTTATGGCTTCAGGAACTAGATACCGCGAGAAATCTTCTCGCCGCTGAGATTTGGTGCGCAAAGGCTCTACGTCTCTATATCAATTTCTCCGGATGATGAAGACCGATATAATATAATACCCTGTGCCTGGGCCTGCACAACCCCGGAGTTTCGGTTGAACTCATTACTCAATATATCTGACAATTTAAATTTTTTTTTTTCTTATGCATTTGTTGGTTGGCCTAAAGACCCGGGGAAAGTCGAGCGTTTTCCAGAAAACAATAGCATATACCTTGGCAACTTCGATTCAAGGGGCATGTTCTGGGTCTTGGTTGAGAAGATAGCTCCCGTTTGGCTCCACCTGCCTCCGCCGACTTGGATCGGTTATGCTACCGACCTGCAGAAGTAATCCAGGTCCCGATGTGGGGACTGTCACTTCGTCGGGAGCACGTGATGGTGACCGCCTACTCCATATAGTTAAGCGCGGCCTTGTAGTTGGACCGGCAGAATGGAAACCGCCACCTGCACCAAAAGGATCCAACGGGCCTGAGCCCAATCTACTGTACGGTACCTAATTAAATGATTCAATGTTAAGATCGCTTCAAGAGTATACCTCATCTCATAATAAATGGCTTTAAGTAGGCACGGTCCTTGATGGAATTCATCCTATGCTACGCAGATTAATGACACGCTCATTATCCTCATTTCTTTACGGTACGGTCATTTTCACTGCGGTCTAGTCCTTCTGCTAGCTCCTTTTCCTTCCTCGACGACTTTCCACTTTGCATGAGAATATCATTCATCTATATATTGCTGTTTCTTGCCTTTCACGATATCCGAGAACATCGTTCAGTAACTTTCAGTGACTGAGTTTATGAAGATCCGTATTCTTCGATCTCAGTCAGTTGCATGGTAAGACTGTCTAAGTCCCATTTCATCTCCCTTTTCACTGCCTTTTCAGTCTCAAGTTTGCGCTGTTAGGATCATGTTTCGACGCTCGCCGAGCATTTTGCCCGTCGGCAGCGTTTTATGCCTACTTCATCTGCTGTAATCACGTCGCCATCACCTTGTTCACCACCACCTGAGCACTCTCACATTGCTAAACACTTATCATTTTCTAATTCTCACTCTCTCCCCCGCTCCTCTGTTACCCCACAATTCTTTCAACTTCCTCTCTAACTTTGAATACAGAAGTTGTTGGTATAACATACTCAAGAATCTTCACCTCTGTAGCTAGCAATCACAATTGCAAGCCACCTCCTGCGATTTTGAAGCAAAGGCCCACCATATTCCGCCAACTGCTTCTCGATCTGTTACACTGCCACCGACTTCCCGCCGTGTGATTTTCAGTCATAAGGCGTCGTCGTTGCCACCGTGATCTCTAATGTTCACCCCCTTCAGAGTCGGTCATCCCTAGGATTATCAGTTGCTCAAGGGGTGTCGTCGGTTGATTCTGCTGCAATTGATACTTCCATCCATGCTACGAGCGCAGACATGATGGATGTATTTGTCGATACTGACCATCGGAAACCATCGAGAGCTCCCAATATGAAAGGAGCTCCTCAACGCCCGGGGCCTAACGGCTCCAGGGTCGTCCGGAAGAGGCTCTCTACTCCACGCTTGGGAGCTGGACTTAGTGTGATTGCCATGCAGATCGGCAGTTTCTCAAAGTTAGGGAAAATGCCAGTGGCCAATGAGCCTACCTCAGATGGAATATTTCCCAGGAGCGGCTCGGTAGGCAGCGAAATCCTCACACCAAAAGTGAGACCAAACGACGCCAAGGCCGTCGATGTGTGGAATGATGTGGCACCTTTCGTTGCAGAACCAACGGTCAGAACTGAAGGTCCGGTAACCGGCAACGAAGTTACGGACGACTCCATCTTATGTGATTCTTCAGTTAGCGCAACTGATGAGGATGGCTTTGATGCGTCGTGTAACTCCTTCGACGGAAATCATATGTCCAGCCCAAACTCAACCCCGCCGCCTTCCAACGACGAGGAGCATCGTAAGAATAATCAATATCTAGCCTCAACAAAGATAAGCCACTATCCACGTCAACGAATGACCGACTATCTTTCATCTCATCAGCCCCTATCCGATCTCCTCGACCAGCCTCAGAGTATGACTCCGTTATATCCTGAGAATGTCAGCAATAACGGCTGCCAACCCACTGTGCGCTCCACCGCCGCAGCACCTTGCAATGACGCGATTACTACAGGCGGCGCCGGAGGTCTTCCTGTTCTTGGTCCTACAATTGCCCAGCTCGAGCGCCTCTTTGAGGCTACAGATCGTTTCAGGGATACCAACCGACTGAAAGAGTCCGATGATCAAAGCCCCGATCGGTTTGGTGTGGCAGAACGACACTCACCTATTCAGCAACCCTCCCAATGCTCCTCCTCCATGTTTGCTTCAAATTCACGCCTCTGCGACATTATGTTTACTAGCCGTCCGTCCGAAGATAACTACGTTTCTTATGACCCCCCTTGCCCTTATACCAAACTCAATCCACAGATTCCCGACCTTACTCCTACCAGTCAACCACCTCAGCCGTTTGCGGTTTGGCCAAAGGAGGATAAACGATCCTTGCTCGAGTTCAAACTTGCACGTTTCGTTTTGGAGGATTCAGAAAGAGTTTCTGCGGGAGTTCATATCTTTGTGGATATGTCAAATATCTGGGTTGGTTTCATAAACACTGTCAAAACAGCTTTGGGCGTGCCGCTTGGTCAGTACTTGAGAACGCCCATGTCGTTCGAGAATCTTGCCCGCATCTTGGAGCGTGGTAGGAACGTTCAGAAGCGTGTGCTCGCTGGCTCCTTGGCCTTTCCTGCCTCCCGGCGCGAGAACTGGCCGCCGCACCTACGAGAAGCGGAAAGCATGGGCTACGAGATGAATATCTTCGACCGGGTCATGGTGGAGAAGTTTTCCCCGAGGCTGAAACGCCAGAGTCGTACATCATATTGCAGGGCTACACTGTATAGTGCCAACGACTTGACCAGTGCCGACGAGTCCACAGAAGATGGAGTCGTGGCTAAAGTCACCAGGAAAAGGGGGGAACAAGGCGTCGGTAAGTTAATGAAACTCTAGGGCATTATAAAGGACTATGAGACGGCCGCTTGTTGAGGTGTCCCCGGTCCTGCGGGGGTTAAAGACGCGGTTTTTGTCCTGTTTCTCCCAGTTTCTGCCTCTATGCATCTAAGTCAGTAGCTAACTTCTTGCTCCACAGATGAAAATCTCCACCTCAACATGATGAACTCGATTATAGACAACACAAGGCCTGGAACAATGGTGCTTGCTACTGGCGACGCTGCACAAGCTCAGTTCTCGGGTGGGTTCAAATATTACGCGACTCGGGCTCTGGAAAGAGGCTGGATGGTCGAAGTCGTCAGCTGGAACCGAACCATGTCTTCGGCTTGGTATGATCCTGATTTCATCGCAATGTACGGGGACCGCATTCGAATCATCGAACTTGATGGGTTCATCGAGGAGCTCCATGCAGGTTACCCTGCCTAAGCGATGTCGATGTATACCCTGTCTAACCAACTCTCCCTTCCCCATGTCCCCATGGCCACTTTCGTGGGTTCCGTTCGTTTCGTGTCGCCACAGAGGACATTTGCCGCACATGTTCTTCAAATAATTATCCCCGCCAATGGGCTATTTGCATATGCATCATTCTTATTTGCGTTTGTTTCTTATCTCATGACTACATCCTATGGCGTTCTCTTCGTTAAATGCCTAGAATTTTCAGCAGCATTACATACAGATCGCATTTGCTATCAACAAGATCAATATCCTCGTCGCCGACGAGGGCTAACCTGGACGGCTTGAAGCTTCATTTTGAATGATGTCATCCGCAGCATTTGACCACGGAGCGATCCACGCGTTCCACGGGAAAATCATTTTGGCATCACGGCTATCACGAGGCGGTCAAATTTCACGACATAATGATTTATCACGCCGGGGGAAGAGAGGTTGGGCCAAGCAATTCAAAGGGGGCAGTTGATACTACGGAACCGCGGGCGTTTTGATTTTGTTCTAGACTTCTCATTCGGATTCTGACCTTGGCCTGTCTATGACATCATGAACCGGAATTGTTGACTAGGATACCCGGACGACGGAAACATATGCATTTCGGTATCCAAGGGAATTTTCGGCTCATGCACCACTACCCATAGAGCAACATACACGACAAGACAACCACGGTTTGGTTGGAAAAAAAGGATTGGATGAGGTTTATGATGTCCCCTTGATATGCATGAGGAGGGTTGGAAATGAATACCGAGGAATGTGACTCCAAAGATACATCTCCCTGTTAGCTTAAAAGTCCCTTGCCTAATACTTGGAACACACCATAATCCGGCCTTATCTTCCCCGTGCCAGCATTCACTCTTCAGTGACATCGCTGCACACCCCGTTAATAACTATCTACATAGGCAATTAAGTTCAAACGGCGTCTCGAGTAAGTCAACCCTAGCAGTCCGAGTCCTGAGCGGGCATCCAATTACCCGGATCTAGTTTCGGCATTGAAACTCCTGGCTCACCTTGGTGGGCATACCACCAGAGAGCAAACACCTGGATGCCGACTGTCATCTTAACAACGCTGTTGGATACCAGAAGCCATTCTCGTAGTAGATCCATCGTCGCCAACTCCCTGCCGGCTTATGAATACTTGGATAGCTCATCCTATGCTAATCGGCGCTCGATATCCCTCTACCAAGGGTGAAGAGACTGATGTATAAGTGAACATAGTCAGGCTTCCATCCCAAACTAATAATACCTCCCAATGTGATTCGACCCAGAACTCGTTCCGTTGTAACCAAACACGTCCCCTTTACTGAATGGCATGTGGCTTTTCAGATACCAAGGGCAAGGCGATCTCCCCTCGCACCATTATGATCCTGCAAAAATACCCAAACCGGCACCGAATTTACAGGCGCGTATGTCCGGAGCTATATCCTTCTCGATGAGAGGATAGGTCTCTACCAGTCAACGGCCTATTCATACTGACTCTCCATCTCGGCTCCCCTAATCACGTTTCTTAGATTACCCCTAGCCGACTATACTATGTCCTCTGCAGCTCCGTGCTCCCGTATTTCGCCGCCAGCGACTGTCTGAATGTCACTGTCGGCGTTTACAGGGCCTTTGGCTTTGTGGTGGAAGAATATCGGCCGCGTCACACTGATGCACCTGGTATCGAGGCCGCGATCGCCCGCCTCGTCAGGATATAGGATACCATGGCTCGACACGGCCCGTCTGCAGAGACCGGCTAGGGCGCTATCAAAAGGGCCTGTCGGGTGGTCCACAGACAGATCGAAGAGCACCTCGCGGGCTCCCTGGCTGGAGAGGGCATAGGCGAAGCTACAGATAGGAGCGCCCGTGATATGAACCCACCGGGTGTGCGGGAACTCGATCTTGAAGTCGATGAGGCCAGTCACTTTGTCCGGGTCGGGAATTCTCGGATCGTCAGAAATGGTGAACTTTCTGCTCATATAGCAGATCCCAGCGTCATCAGTCGGCTTTCCCCTGTTTTCATCTTGTAACTCGGGAAAGACTTCGCCGCAATGGCCCAACCACAGCAGATCCCAGCCCTAACCATAACGTGATGGTGGTGGGTGCAGCCCGGAAGCTGGAAAAAGCTCTTTTGCTCCCTGAGCTATCATCGGAACTTGCCACTTGAGGCGAGTGTCCCAATCCATGTCATCCTTCATCTAGACGAGTCTTAGTCAGACATGAACTTAAGAACAATGGCAAGATAAGTGATTCCGAAGACGTTCAAATAATTCCCTGGGGCGCATTACGCCCGACGACTGTGGGTCAGTTCATCCTTACGATCAAGGCCGATTCAAGGTTTTCTTCTACAATCCTGCAATCCGCGGGTTAGCCTCAAGTCTTTCGTACCCATCCGGTCCACGTCTCCTCCACTCGTACTCCGAGGATATCGGGAATTGGATCTGAGTTGCTATAGCTTAGGGGCAGGACCAGATCGACTGACTGCTTACCTCCGCACTGCCGTCATATGCCATCTCCGCAAACCAAGACTCCCCGTTTACCCCGTCGACCCATTCTACATGAAAGTCCGTCAACGCGCTCGTCAGCGCCATGGCATCGCGTTTGTCGCTGCGCTCAGGAAGGCCGACGACAAAGACCCTAGAAAACCCCAACGCATCGTTTGTGACTCGGTCAATGTCTGTGGGCCCTGGTTGACTCTTGTGCTCTGTGACATCGGAAAATATCATGCCCGCCGAAGAGGGGGTCCCCTCGATGACCAGGGGCAGGTCGATTCCTGACAAATTTGGTGCGAAAAGAACGAAGGCGGAGAGGAGTATCGCGACGGCGCGGCCAATAGCGATGTGCCGAGGGAGGGGATGGCGCGCGGCCCGCGCGGGACCAAGGAAGCGCATCGCTGGCCTGTTGTGAGATGTCCGGGACAACAGGCTAACTACGTAGATATAGCTGTTATCTAGGGGATAATGCTGGAATGCCGAAATCTTTCACTTGTCCGTACCTAATTATAATTGCAGTTCCAGCTGGAAGAGGAGGGACTGGAAGTAAGGGCAGATGTTCAGGTCAGAGAGCGAGAAGGCCGAGCAACACTGGCGAGAAGAAGCATAGTTAGGGGGATCTCTGTTACTTTTCCTGGTTACCGCTCCCAGATGATAGCATGTCACCCGGTATCCTGTTTGCCTGAGGTTGAAGGGCAGGTCAGAGGGGACAACAAACGAGTGGCTATTGCCGCATTATACAGTGCGATATGACGGGTGACGCTGCCTACTAATCCGCAATATGACGTGGATATGGCCTTCATCCTACGTAGGTAGCTACCTACCTACACACATATACTGCATGCGGCTTGTCAGCAAACGTCAATCACGCTCGAAACTCAACATTATGGCACTCACCACGGCCTAGAGCGAACAAAGTAGAGGCACTTCCCTTAAATGCGTGGTACCGCGTTGAAATATAGCAGGACAGATCGATGGAGGTGTGGAACCAACAGGCGCCTGCCTCTACGTGAGACTTGCTTATTGTTTGCATTCAATAACGGACCTCTGACCGTCCAGGGTCGAAAAAGGGAAGCACTTGAGAAGAGATTCTAGCATCAGATTGTCCAGTTATAAGCTATCCCCTTCCTGCCCAGCGCCGTTCGGGTTGCTTGCCATCGATTATGCCCAATTCGTAAATAAGCTCATGCGCCTGCACCTCAAATCTTCATCTGGAATAGTTCCCGCTGCCAAGAGCTTGTAGTGTACTTATTCGCTAAGGTACAAGTTGCAGGGGTAAATGGTTACTGTGGGCGTCTCCACCGGGACCACTTTACCAGCAAATAGAATCACATACAGATCTGTATGGGCTTGGATATTGCAGATCGTTCTGCCGATACTTAGCGCTATCGCAGGTTGCCAATTTTCGGAAGATTATCGATCTCGAACGGAATCGACGAGGTCGTAATATCATACAACTTTCCATATGCATCTATATCCTAACTCCGTATGACATAGAGTGGCCCGGTGGATGTGATTAACTAAAATAGCGCAATGAGTTTATAGCTACCCACCTAACCCTGGGCTCCCGGGGTCCGCAAGAAGGTACCTCTCCCAAGCGAGCATAATAGACTGGGAAGTACCTTGGTTACCTGCACCTGCCCACTAGCTATCTGCATGTCAATAAGCAGGGCCCCTACCGGCAGGTACCTCTCAGGTAGTACTAGTACACCTTGCCTATTTCCGTAGAATTATGCACTTATCGAGCACCTTATCAAAGTACATGCGTATCATCTTCAGCTTCATAAAACCCCATCATCTTTTCTTCTATCATCGCGCACCAACTCCCCTACCGCCCTTCAATAGTCAAATCATACATAGCCACCGTCGCGCTTCCGACATCACTCACTACAAAGGCGAAGTCAGAGAAGACCCCAAGAAGGACAACTGCCACTCCTCGAGCCTCTGTCCTCGCTTGAAAGCTCGTTGCGACGCCCTCTTTAGCTTACAACCGACCGCCCGCAAGGAGGCATCACCAAGATGTCTGAGAGAAAGGTCCTTTGTGAGTAGTTTTAATTACATAATATCCGTCTTACTTTGGCTAACCTGCTTTTAGCCAAGTACTACCCACCCGACTTCGACCCGAGACAACTGCAGCGTGTCCGTGGCCCTAAGCAAGCTGGTCCCAAAGTCCAGACCGTCCGCCTCATGTCCCCCTTCAGTATGAAGTGCACATCGTGCGGGTTAGTGTGGATCTCGCTTCGACGTGTCCAGCACGAACTAACACGCGTTTAAGCGAATACATCTATAAGGGACGCAAGTTCAACGCGCGGAAGGAGACACCCGACGAGAAGTACTTGGGTATACAGATTTTCAGATTTTATGGTACGTACCACGATATACCTTTGGCACTAGAGTCATCCGCCCTCGACATCCCCATGCTAACCCACTGCCAGTACGTCTTGTTCCCTCGAATCTTCCTCTTTATGTCCTCGACACGCTAGGAGGCCTGTCTTAGACCTCAGTTCCCGAGTCTTAGGACGTCGCCTAGCGCCCCGAGACGGACGACAAGGTTCGGCTTCGTGGATATGAGTTGACAGTAACAGATCAGATGCACTCGCTGCTCGGCGGAGATTACCTTTAAGACCGATCCTAAGGTAAGCATTCGACGTCTTTGGTTTCGTTGGTCAGGTATCGAGAAAGCGTATTTCGTCGTCCTAAGATGTTTCCGTATCACGCAACTACTAACTTAGAGCCATGATAGAACCAGGACTATGTGTGCGAAAAGGGGGCCAAGCGGAATACTGAGCCCTGGCGAGCCGGACCTGAGGAGACAGACGAGGAGCGCTTGGACCGCCTCGAGCGAGAGGAAGAGGAAGAGTCCAAAAACGCCATGGCAGAGCTAGAGGCGAAGACGGTCGATGCGAAACGAGAGATGGCCGTCGCCGACGCCCTCGATGAAATCCGGACACGGAATGCCGCACGTGAAGCCGCCGCGGCTCAGGACCCATCGAGTGGAGCACCGGCCGACCCCGCAATCCTTACTGCTCAGGAAGAGCAAGATCGGATAGATGCGGAGGAGGCAAGGAAAGCTTTTCAACAAGCACGCGAGCGGGCCGAGCTGCTGGAGGAAGAGGTAGTGGAAGAAGTAGTAGAAGAACCCAGTGCGCGCCAACCCGAGCCGGCTCGTGTACAATCGGCGAAGGCGAAAAAGACCAACAAGCGAGAGGAGCTTAGGGCTAAACTGGGTATCAAACGTAAAGCATGAGGCCTTATGATACCATTAGCTACAATGACACTTTAGCATGAGACCTTCTGGATACCCCTATATACATCGACCGTTTCTCGTACAAGGCCTTTCTATTAACTGAACCTCGGCAGACACGCTTCGTCAGCCCGCTGGCCTCGACTCGTCCCATCATTGTTTCACGTCCTGGCAGACATGGCCTACTATGTTGATAACCTCGTATTATGGAGGGGGACGATGGTTATCTTGGAGAGTCTAGTATGGAAATTTCGAAGATGATGAGCATTGCCACCGTTGAAGCGCTATGATGCTTGCCATTTGGTGCGAGCTGCCAGAGCTCCAATTATATGTCCATCCCCCAGAGAGTGCCCGAGGGGGCCGAAGGACCTTACGCAATGTCATGCCCGGAATCCATTCCAGAAGATTACCTATTGGGAAAGTCGGGGGACATCCGTCTGCCGAGCATGGTTCCCTCTGACTACCTGTCTACGCTCCCTGCAGCAGCGCGGCCCCTTACTGCTAGCGGCTTGGCCGAGCCATCCTATCTGACTGTCCTCGGATCCCTAGGCCTCCTAATGCTGCTGGTTCTGTCAGCGAAGTCCGCAGGAGCCATCGATGGAGAGCTCCAATGACGGGCTGCGCCCCGTGAATGCTACTAGGGTGCCGCTTTCTATCGATGAACAAGCCAACAGGGAGAGTTTCAACTGCGGTTAGGGGGAAGTAGCATGGAGATATAACATAGTGGACGCAAAATATCTATCAAGGCAGAGGCATCTACCTGGCTGGTTTTACGGTTTTGACCACAATCCTTATCGTCTACGACTGACTCTCTCAGTACATCAGCACAACTCTATATTGTATTCTATAATTCTGTGTACAGAGAGCTCGGCGGCCCCCCGCTCTACGACCCCACGGCTCCAACCATGTTGAAAACATGCATTGCCGCCGCCGCGCTCCTCAGCGGACCAGCGATGGCATCGGTTGGACCATCTCCGATTCTCTCGCTCGCGTCCACAGGCTGTAACCATGGACCAAGGGCTACCAGCAGCAGAATTCCGCCGGTAAGTAGAGAAACCCGCAGCAGCCACTAGTCAGAAGCAACGGACAAAGTCGTTGCTAACCTCCAGCAGTGCGAGGCTTTGAAAGATGCTGGTCTCGGGGACCGACTGCTCTTCCCGACGGATCCAGGTTACGAGCCTCAAATCGACTCTTGGTGGGCAGAAAACGGTCGCTTGAGACCTTACTGTCTTGTACTGCCGCGTAATAGCGGGGAGGTGTCCACCGCGTTAACAACATTGGTCGATGCCAACGATGGCGCAGGCGATTGGCACATCGCGGTACGCAGCGGGGGTCATAGTTCGACCGGGTCTAGCAACACAGCCCATGGTGTGACCATTGACCTGAGCTTGATGAATTCGACCAGCTATGATCGCCAGTCAAACATTGCCAAGATCGAACCCGGCGGCCGATGGACGAACGTGTTCGCGGACCTCGACAAGGATGGAGTGACGGTAGCGGGTGGCCGCGATGGCGGTGTTGGTGTAGGGGGTTTCCTCTTAGGAGGAGGCATCTCGTTCTTTTCGGGGAAGAGGGGGTTTGGCTGTGATTCGGTGGTGAATTTTGAGGTGGTTCTGGCCAACGGCACCATTGTGAATGCGAATCAAATGACCAATGCCGATTTGTGGCGGGCCCTCAAAGGAGGTGGCAACAATTTCGGCATTGTAACGCGATTCGACTTGGAAGCTATTCCCGCACGAGACTTGTACTACGACCTGCGCCTCCTGGACGCCGCCTACTCAGACTCCGTGGTCGATGCAGTCGTTGGGTTTGCCGACCAAGACCAGTCTCTGGCTGACGACGCTCTCGTGACCTTTTACAGTCATGATACTTCAGTCAGTTCCAAGATACACGTGTGTACAATCCACGTTAACACGATGGGCAACGAGAACAGTGCTACGGCACTTCAAAAGATAGAGGATCTTCCCGTCATTGCGAATTTCACGGTCTTCCAAAGTATGGCCGAGGCTGCCGCTGGCTCACAGATCGCTCCTGGTTCTAGGTTTGTTTTTTTGACGAACACCTCGGGGTGATTGCTTGGTCCATTAGCTAACAGTGCCTAGAAATGCTGGGTCGACCTTGACCTTCTACAACGACCCGCAGATTGTCAGCCGCTGCATTGAGCTTCATACACAATTGGTTGAAACGCTTAAAGGTTTCATCAACCCGGATAAGTTCAGAACGCTGTTGGTATTTCAATCCATACCGTCCTATATGGGGGCAATCGGTCAGCAACGAGGCGGCAACATGCTTGGACTTGACGATATGCAACACAACGCCCTTATGTGGGCTGCTGGGGTTGCGGTCGACTCGGACTTGGACCAAGGAGCTTTTACCATGGCACACGCGGAAGTGAATAAGATGACGGCTCAGGTCAAAGAATTCTCGAGATCAGTGCACGGGGACATGGGATTCGTCTACCTCAATTACGCGGATGCGAACCAGGATCCCCTTGGGAGTTATGGTGCCCGCAGTGTCGAACACATGCGAGAGGTGGCTGCCAAGTATGATCCGACTGGAATATTTCAGGAACGCGTCCCCGGAGGCTTCAAGATTTCAAATGTCGTATAATTCACACCACATGTTGGTACCGAAACGCCGCCTGGTGCTATTCGGCTCATCTGATATCCCCCCCGCTGTTCATACACACGCGCAACACTGTCATAATGCTTAGATGATGTTCAGATGATGTTTTAAGGGTTCGATGGATAGAGTAAAGAAGAAATAGAGCTTCCCCCGAAATCCAATCATTTGCCAGACCCCTTTTACTTCTTTCCCCCTTCCATCTACATCTACCTTTACCAATGCTTCTCACTCTCCATGTATCACCTTTCGTTTTCGTCGGCTTTCGTCCTTGCGCGTTTTTCTTTCGTATATATATATATGTCTGTATACGCGTAGTTTATTGCAGCTGATTTATCCTTTCACGCTGCCCGGTGTCCATCTTTATGATACGCCGCCGCTTTCCCTCTTGGGCATACACCTTGTACACACCCCCGACACCCTGCTTACCTCTCTGTCTTGTCGATCCCTGTACCAGCAGCCCCACTTTAGCAAGGTTGCCGCCAACCACCGGCTGCCTCGGGACCCGACGGTGTCTTGATACGGAGGAGGGCATCCCCGGAGGCCTCGGGTTCAATACAATTCAACACTCATTCCATACTTGGTCACATAATCAGTCCCTTCCCGGTGGTGCTGTTGCTGGAAATGAGTGAAACAGAATACAATACCCCGCCATTGGAGCGAAGGACGGCGGTGAGGATTCCCACTCAATCTCATGACACCGGTCTCTGCCGTCCCCCTAAGATTGGTCTTTTTATTGACATGAATACGCCTTAGTGTGATACATGCAAGGCTCGAAAAGTAGGCGAGTTGCGAAGCTCAGTATCTGATCCCAACTAACGCCTTAGGCAGACCAAGTGTGACAAGCGCTCGCCATGTGCAGGCTGTGTGACCCTCAACGTTCCTTGCCGGATTACCCGCCGGGCACCGGAGAAGCGGCAACGTGTTCTCTTGTCCTCGAAATACGAAGAAGCTGTACAGGAGATTGGTCACGACCTAGCCGACGTCAAAGGAATGCTTCATGCTCTCATTTCGAGCAAGGACATGGGGCCATGCCCCCCATCTTCGACGGGAAGATCATCCGACTATACGCATCGTACACGGAGCCCAATGATTGACGAGCAGGTCCCTACTCTGTCTAGTGTCAACGAAGGCTATAATGGCGATCCCTCCTTCCAGTCACACGCTCACAGGGTTGAAAGTGCTCTGGAGGGGACGCTTGCCGCTTCCGCACTTATCGACTTGGAAGCTCCCATGACACTGCCCCCTGACGAGGTCAAAGAGTTGCTTCACAGTGCAGCCACGACTAATGTCACCACTTCGGATCGTGTTACGCCCGGAAACCTTCCGCCGCTGCATGACTTAGCACTTGGAGACATGCCACTCCCCCCGGTAGACGTTGTTCTCAAGCTTCTACGCTTGGCCAAAGCCGACAAACAACGGTTCTTTGTCGATGTTCCACTCTTCCAGGAGGACGAATTTACTGACATGTGTCGGGGTGTTTACTTCGCGACAGAGCCCATATCGATCTGGACATGGATATGCGTCAACGTTGGTCTCTACTTCCTCTTGTTGGGGGTCAGTGAAGTCAATTGCAAGCGTATGGGCACGAGCGTCGAGGCAATGCGCTCGCACAGTAGAGTGCTGATGGCGAATGCTGAAACCGCCTTGCAGAGTCTGCGTCTATGCTCGGAGTCGTCGGCGGAATCATGTCGCGCCCTAGCACTTCTCGTGAGTCTGCAAGTCACTAGAATTTGAAAGGCGGTTCTGACTGGCCAGGGGACCTTCTATGTCAAACAGGGGCATAGCACAGTCGCATGGCGGCTGGTGAGCGGGGCTGCGAGGGCATCTCTAGACTTGGGCTTGCACCGCTTGGCCAATCATGTGGATGGCCAGGACCTCTTCCAGAAACGCTCCGTCTTCTGGTACATCTATGCATGGGAGAAGGGGCTAGCCATGACATGTGGCAAGACGCCTGTTATCCATCACTATGACGTGACGACCGCTTTCCCACTCAATCCAGAAGATCGAAGCAGCGTCCTCGGCCGGTAAGATGCTCCGGAACCGAACTCCCGTGCGTTCACTAACACTGGTAGGCTATATGGCGCCTTTCTCGACTACTCGATTGTTTCGGGAGAGATCCAACGGAAGCTATTTTCCGCGTCGGCGCAACATGCATCACAGGAGGTTCGCGCTCAGCGAGTAAAGGGGTTCGCTGCCCGGATCAAGGGTATCCATGAGTCCGTTAAATCTGTATGGATCTGGCGTGACCTACTGCCGGCCTGTCGCTGATATCTACTAGGCAAACCGGGAAAACCCGACCTGGGACGAAAATTTTGCCCCCGCCGCTGTATTAATCGATATCATGCTGTATTCTTTGCTTACCATTGTATATCGAACACTGCCACCCAGTTTCATACTGGCCCACCCGCTACAATGCTCAGATGAATGTGTAGATGCGGCACGCAATGCATTGTCCACCCTCGTGAAGGTCGGCGAGACGGCGCTGCAAAAGGATCATGCTGGATGGGGAATGTTGCTAAATGTGTAGGTCTGCAAATACACGTCACAATTGTACGGCTAACCCTCCAGGCAGAGTTTTATCACTGGTACCATTCGCATCCTTTATGGTACTGGCCGGCAACGCCATCGCTACGACGTCCAGCATCGACCTGGCTCTTCTATCGTCAGTGGTGTCAATATTGGCGCCCATAGCGGCGGATTACCCAACAGTCCGGAAGGTACACGATGCATGCGAAAGATTCAATCGAATAGCTAGCCTTATAGTGTCGAGCACGAGCGGGCACTCGCCGAACCATAAAGAGTACCAGGAACAAGCCTCCAGCGATGGTTTAACTGCAAATAGCTCAGCCGATGGGCCCAATACATATAATAGCGCCCATTCGAATCCCCTCGACTACGGTTTTCCAATGGCGCAGCAAGACTGGGATAGCACTATGGTCGGATTCGAGGCGGAGCTGGGGGATTACGACCCTAGAGCCCTGACGCACATCATAGAGCCGTATATCGCGAATGCGGACTGGTGGTGATCCGATGAGCTGGTGAGCCGGGCCCTGTTCTAAGGATTCAACGAGATGTCCCAGATGCGTAGCTCCAGGCGGCCCAGACATCTCTGTAGAACAAAATATAGCACCGTAGAGCTGACAATACGGCAGGGAGTTTGGAAACACTGACAAAGGGTCATGGTGCGTGCATGGAAGACTATGGAACTTTGTGATGTGTCTATATGGGAAGGCTTCAGGTCCCAGGTCCTTAGGGTCGCTTTTCATCCAAGGTGAATACACTCGTTTACCTGTAGCCACCTCTCCCTCCTTACCACACAGAGAATTTTGATGAATAGGCGGCGAAAAATGGTGACCGGGTATGCGATGACCATGAACCAAAACCACACGATATGCATAGGGTTCCCAGAGACATTGCAACGACGGCTTGATTCCGCCCCAAGCATTACCGTATGGGGTGGGAAGAGTTAGGTAGAAGAATAACAACACGGGGATATTCCATGGGCGGCCATGTCAGTACGTAGCTCATGTTATGTTGCAGAGGATTAGAGGAAATAGCCGAGGACTGACTTAAGTAATAACAAAGGAAAACTGCACATTATAGTGATACTGGATGGGCACAACGGCCGTGATATCCTACGTAGACCTCGTGGTGTTCCAACGCCTCTCGGCAGCCCATGGACATTTTCTCGGCGCTTCAGAGACCCCCTGACGCCGCCCTCTGACATAACACCCCCGCGCCTCTCTGCCCTCACTCTATATGCTACGTGGGACAAGTAGTAGACCTAGTACCTATTCTGGGTATCTATGCTTATGACCATAAACTTGTAGCCCAACATGGAATTTCCTTAATAAAGAACGCATGCCGAAGTCTGTAGAGGACGGCCTAAGGACGCTAGACTTCATCTGCCTCGGGTCAGCTTGGCGAGGGGGGTAAAGCTAAGAAGAGGCTGACGAGATGCCCGAGCTGGTTATGGGATGAGATTAGGATGTTACCACAACGATATCCTTCCCTTGGAGCAATGCGCGTGGGTGAGTCCCACTCTCGCCCCAGGTTTTTCTTTTGTTTTGGCCTTTCCTATATACACCTCCCCCCCCCCCTTTTTTTTTCACGCCTTCCCTTCTTTTCTTTCCTTCCCTCTCTTGCTGTGAGAATATAAACCGACGGTCTATAGCTGACAGAAGATCACCTGCACGACAGATTTATGGCATGGACTACAACACTGACTATGAGTAGACTGGGGGCGGTACGGAACCGTACATTTGACCATGGTTGTTTACTCAACACGACCGGAGTCAACTACATGCGGTAAAATTGGTTCTATTCGTGACTGAATATCTCTGCCGCTGGATTACATGATCCAGCCTAGGGGCAGCCTCGGGGTTCCATGACCCAATGTTTTCACAGCGCTGCAGACCCATTGATGAACTGCACAATCTGCGCAGCTAGGGCTTCGGGTCGAGTAAAGAAGGACATATGACTCGTCTTGAAGTCGGCCAAATCCCACTTGACCTTTGACTTCTCTAGACATAAATCCTGGAGCGACGAGGGGTTGATGGAGTGGTCCAGCGTGCGCACGTACGCCCTCCTCCCATGAATCCTTTGTTCCCCCAAGCCGGCGGCGTAGCCTTGGCCTCAAAGATCGGGCGCGAATAGCGATTAAATTACCTTATCATACGTTAACTTTAAGTTTATACTAAAGCTTTATAAAAACGTATATAAAACATATTTTAACCTTAAGAAGATTTATATGTTAAAATAACTTAAATAATTATATGTAAAACTGAAAGTAAAACTTAAATTTATATAGAATTCATATAAGGTGAGAGTCTCACCAGAATGATGATTTATTAGAAGGCCAGGTCTTCCGTGTAGGAGATCGGCAAGATTTAAATATCTAGCGTTAGCAATTGGGAAACGTTATGTGTCAGATATAGGGGACATTAGTTGTGTTCTATTAGTGTTACGGCACGAGAACAAGAGCGTAGCCGCGATACCACTAAAAGTGGAACGTTGTCAGCTCGAGCACTGACCGCCTTGTTCTGCCCTATATACCTGCTAGGTGCCCCGCCACTTAGTACCGTGACATTAACCTTATAACTCTATATATAAAATTTTAAGTATTAATAACATAAAACGGTTTAATAAAATGCACTTAATTATCTAGGCCAAAGTACGAAACCTAAAATTTAACTTTAAAAAGCTATATCTTATATATAACGTTTCCATTTTTATTTTAGACCCCGATATTATAATTTTGAAGTAGCTGTGACGAAAAAGAACTGGGATGTAAGCCCTGGAGCTATCGAGAACAAACATGGTTGCGACTTTTCTACAGCCTCGCTAGTTCCATCTCAATTCGCTACTTTACCTTTCAACTCCCCCGTTAATTTGGGATTTTGAATTGTCGGGCCCAACTGCTGGCCTAGGAATATATACCCTCATAAACTGCAACACCCGCTCAGATCTCGCAGCCTCCTCTGCGCTTGCTCCTCTGTTGCTCTTAGCTTTAAGTAGCCCTGTCGCCGAGTCGCTGCTCGCCCTTGCCCGTCCATCTCTCCGTATGTGCGTCACACCCATGGTATAGGCAAAAGAGGCACACGGGCCTCAAAACCTCCAGCTTTCTCGTACTGTATCTAACCGGTAGACACAGCTTATTAGAAGCGTTTTTTATTGGGCGTTAAATCTGCGTCGACACGACCGGCCCATCTTCTCTCACCCCTTTCCAGGTTCACCTCGGTTCACCATCTCGTCTCCACGCCCCTGTCGCCCGTCACGATGCTGTCGAGGAGGGTTCTCACCGCTGCGCGCGTTGTGAACCTACGCCGGTCAGTACAACAGCCATTGCGGGGCATGCCGTTGCCCATGCTGATGAACCACGTTCGTACCTATGCCGACACCGTCGTGAAAGTCCCGCAAATGGCGGAATCCATTACCGAGGGTACTTTGAAGCAGTGGAGCAAGCAGGTCGGCGACTACGTCGAGCAAGACGAAGAGATTGCGACCATTGAGACTGACAAGGTAGGCAATACCTACCTCTGATTGGCCCGGTGCCGGCTTTGTTACCTTGCGTCACGAGTTTGCTAATACGCTTGCTCTCAGATTGATGTCGCCGTTAATGCGCCGGAGGCTGGTGTCCTGAAGGAGCTGCTCGCCAACGAGGAGGACACGGTCGTTGTTGATCAGGAGATTGCCAAGATAGAAGGAGGCGCCGCGAAACCTGAGGGCAGCGACAAGAAGCCGGAGTCCAAGGAACCGCCGAAGAAGGAGGAGGCCTCCACCGAAGCTCGACCAGCTCCAGCCGAGGCCGAGAACAAGCCAGAGCCGAAGTCCGAATCAAAGCCTGAATCCCAAGCCGCCAAGCCCAGCCCTGCCACCCAGCCTAAGGAGTCCCAGCCGGCCGCGCAGCCGGCTAAGGAGACGCCCGCCAGCACCGGTCCCATGCTGGGAAGCCGCGAGGAACGACGTGTATGTTCAATCGGACGGGCCTCGTCCGGCAGTAAGACGGAAGCTAACGGGCACGGTACAGGTCAAGATGAACCGCATGCGTCTGCGCATTGCAGAACGCCTGAAGCAGTCTCAAAATACGGCCGCTTCCTTAACCACGTTCAACGAGGTCGATATGTCGTCGTTGATGGAATTCCGTAAGCTTTACAAGGACGAAGTCCTCAAGAAGACCGGTGTGAAGCTCGGTTTCATGAGCGCCTTCGCCCGCGCCAGCATCTTGGCCATGCGCGATATTCCCGCCATCAACGCGTCCATCGAGGGTGAAAATGGCGGCGATACCATCGTCTACCGAGACTACGTCGACATCAGTGTCGCTGTCGCGACCGAGAAAGGTCTAGTCACGCCGGTGGTTCGCAACGCCGAGTCGATGGATATGGTTGCCATTGAGAAGTCTATCGCCGATATGGGCAGAAAGGTCAGTCGGCATCTGGTCCTTGCATGTTGTCCCTGTTTGTAGCTAACCACCGTTTCTTAGGCTCGCGACGGCAAGCTCACCATCGAGGATATGGCCGGTGGTACATTCACCATAAGCAATGGCGGAGTCTTCGGTTCTCTTTACGGTACTCCCATCATCAACCTACCGCAAAGCGCCGTGCTTGGTCTCCACGCCATCAAGGATAGACCTATCGCTGTAAACGGCAAGGTCGAAATTCGACCAATGATGTATCTTGCGCTGACCTACGACCATCGTCTGCTCGATGGCAGGGAAGCTGTTCAGTTCCTCGTCAAGGTCAAGGAGTATATTGAGGACCCCAGGCGTATGCTTTTGTAAGACGAGTATGGGCTGTGTGGGGCGCATCCTAGAGACGAGATGGCGTGGCAACGGTTGCGCGTAGCCCTGTGGATAGTGTACAATAGAGCCACATTTGCATGTCGAGGCGTATTGAATTGAACTTAGGTGTTTGGTTCCACACTACGGGAATCCCGTCTCGGCCTCTGATTACAAGGCTAACCTCTGAGGCAAGAAGGTCACGCTCACGTTACCTTATCCCACCCGTGCGTGTCGCGGCGTGACTTAGTATATGGTGACTCGGCTGTCTCAATTCGTCGGTATGGCTCTTGGTGGAGTTGCGTGTCAACCGGGCCGGATCCATAGTCTTCTTGGAATACTCACCAGCGGCCAGCAGCGTCTACTTCGAATTACCACATACACTATGGAATATGAGTACGTCGGTGACTACAGTCTATGATGAACTACGGGGTAGTTGTAGCCATTCGCCTCGTCGCGTCGTGATTAAGCTAGGTCAATTGCTTCTCAGCCTCGCGTTCGGTAGGTCGAATCTGTTCTCCTGGATAAACCCCCCTCCCTCCCAATCCACGTTCAACTCCGGCGAAAGGGAGACAGCATTGCCACTTCAAATGTGGCGTGACACGTCTCTTGGCTGTGTGCATTTCATGTGACAAACCTTACTCTGTGTTCTTGCTTGTGGTGTGGTGTTATGCCGTAAGTAAGGACTATACTTGGAAACGGAGAACATCTTTACATAACCAAATTTACTAAACGACATCGCAAACGAAACAACATTGTCTGTCCACGCTTGGGAGGGGGCATCCAGCCCTAAATATCTCCAGTACCATGGCAAACGAGCTTGACGAATCATCACACATCTGGTAAGTATTGACAGACAGCGAAGCTAGACACCACCATCAGTTCGCAACTGACAGCCAACTTTGTATGCTTGCTGGCCTATGATTTTGACAGTCAAACATGTCGAGCTTCGGGTATCACAAGCCGCGCTTGGTTCACCTAGATGATATAAGGATCGTAACTACCAAGATATCAACAGTTCTTGTTGTCTATTTCAGGTACGGCCGTTGCTAAAACTCCGCACCTCTATATATTGGGAGCGAAGCTCCCAATATGTTCGCTACAAGTGGGGACGCCAGTAAAAGAATTAGTGTTCATTTAGCCTACGACCTCTATTTCTTCTCGAGCTCCCTTCTATGCAGGACATAGAGTGTAACTCGTGGTGTTTTATTCTATGGCGGTCGCTGGTCCCCAGTCCACCCACGTATCTTCATTATATGCGATGGCAACGAAGCAATCATGGTCAGACTAGGAACCCTTCCATGCATGTTATGAAGTATAAACTGACACGGTACGCCTAGAATCGACTCCGCGTACGTCAGGGGCGGCGTTCTTTACAAATGTGTTACCGTAGGATATATCGGTCCTGGAACCACCGGGATTTTCCAGTTATACTCGGGGCTCCGAATGAAACTACCCATAGTACCTTGTTAACTTCGTCGGGACGACAATAACATCTTCACCACCGCATGTCGACGGTGACAGATCCTCCCAGGAAGCTAATATGGGCCTAGGGAAGATGTTTGGCTTCATCCCCATGGTTCAGTTACACTCAAGCGTCCACGCCGAGGCCCAGTAACAAGACGACTACATAACATAACACATTCCCAGACGGACTAGGGGTCGCGAAATATAGATCCTCGAGTCTGTCACTAGGTGCGTATATTGAAGCTAGAATTTTAGTTTTTGGGGGAGAGGGTCATATAAGGCCAATGTGTGTCACAAATTCCACATGCAAGGGGTCAGTATAAACGGGATATACGGCTACACGGATACTAAGTTGTACCATCCACAAACTTTCTGTCGCCTATGCCGTCTCCGTATCGCATGTGTTGCCGGCCAAGGGTTATGTTGGGAAAGATATAGAATGGAGTTGATGCATATATGAGGAGGCTCCTACCGTAGGTGAAACGGCAGCTTCTTATCCAACATGGATACACGCATTTCCCCCTAGTGGCCCGTTATCAATGTATAATGCCAGGCCGGAGCGATGACGCCAATTTACTCTTACCAAGCATAGGGTCGATCATGGTTGCATGTTCAGCGAATTAGGCACATCTGATAGATCAACGCACCCGTGAATATGAGCTACCGATAGCCCGGTTGGGTAGGATGCCCTGAGGCTAAATCACAGATGCGGACGATGTGTCATTGCCGTATGCCTATCTCGCTCAAAGCAGCCGGTGATTTTATAATAGCCATCTGACATAAACTATGTTTGCATAGGGGTAGGAGGCGGGTTTCGAAAGTAACCCCGAGGTAGACGACAATTATACTCACCTGCCTTGAATAGGTATGGCACGAATTACGCGAGCATACAGGAGATGCATACCGGCACCGTATGACGGCTGGTCGGTTTAACTAATTATTAAACTTAGTCGTACGGTTTATGTTAGCAGTAGCGCCACCGGAGGACGTTGTCGTCTTTTCGGACGGCTCGCAGGATAAAACGGAAGTCGGATACGGCTTTGCAGTCTACCAAAATAAGCGACTTCTTGGTACAGGATGCGGACGCCTGGACCCTTGCTCTATTGTTTTCGATGCGGAGGTGGTAGGAGCTTGGAAAGGATTAAAGTACGTCGTCATGGGACCACCGGAGATCAACCGGAAGCGAATATGGGTCTGCCTGGATAATACGGGAGCGATCTGGGGGATTAGGGCGAATGCCACCATATCCTCCCAGTAGGCATACTTAAAATTCCACGCAGCGGCGGACACGCATAATATCGGGGTACGCTGGAGCCCAGGACATTACGGCGTAAAAGGAAACGAACTGGCGGACAAGTTAACGAAGGCGGGCTTAAAGCTACAAAACGTTAATAATAACTGTATAATTATAATTTAAGGGATTAAATTTAAGATAAAGTCACGAAATAAAACATAACGAAAAATGTAATAAAAATAACTTTTATTAAACTTTTATAACGTTATAAGATTTAAAAACTAAAATATTATTTACGTTATCCCGATAACTTAAAATATATAACGAAACCGGCTTTTTATTATTATCTAACGTTCCGTACGAAACATAAAAAATTTACTTAATATTACCGAAAATTTAAGCACGACGACGCCGAACTATATTATACGTATAATAAATTTAAAATACTCGAACACCTGGTTTATTATAAGAAACGAACGTCTTTTTCGAAAATTAATTATTAAAACCGAAAATGCGTTAATAAAATCTTAAAAATAAAGTTCGTTACTTAAAAAAGCTTGTAAATAATTTAATCATTTTTAAGGATTATATCGGAATTACGAGATTTTACGGAGATATTTATACGCAAAAAAACCGGAATAGATTTATATTAAAACCGTTACCGGATATCGTTTTAAACAAAACGATTATTTTATAACGGCAAAGGTTGCTTAAAATCTTAACGACTTTTTTAAAATTAAATATTGAAAATTTAGCGGGTATTTTTAAGCGTTTTTAAGGAAATTAAAAACGGGAAAAAAGGTTAATTTTATACCTATTAATGCGCTTAGGTACGTAATACATAATAAATAGCCAACTGATATACCTAATCATCATAATTATAATTTAAGGTTTAACCCTCGAAAATTCCCGCTAAGGGGAAGGGGAAAACGCTAGGCATTACCCTCGTACGGAAAAGGGAGGATATAGCTTGATACGCTGGAAACGGCGACGCGTCTACGGACAAGAACTGCTAAATAGGTCTATACTTGTAGATAAGTTAGTTAGAGATAGCTTCACCTAGCTTAGCACGCCCTATATGCCCTAAGGGAGGCTCTGGGACAGCCGTTATACGGCTTAACCCCCCGGCGTTAAATACTTCTAAAAAATTATTAGCAGTAATATTATACAGGGATCGAATTCAGTTACCAATACTTGGGTTATAAACTACAATTTATAGTTATTAGTTAATTAGTAACCTAGTTATAAATAAATTATTATTTTTATTAATTATTAAATAACTAATAATTATAACGTACTATACTAGTAAGCGAGACACACCACTAAGCGAGACACTTTTTTAGTTATTCCAATTACATATCTTTAATTGCCCATTTTTTTAACAATTATAATATGGAGCGCCTTATAAAAAAAGCGAGAATAAACCTAGCTTTTCAGGCTAAAAAACGAAATCCGAAATTTAATTATAGAAAACTTAATTTTATCTATGAAATCTTACATTCTTCCTTAGTATACCGTTTTAACGGTAAACGCGCCCGAGCCGATATTATTTCTCTTATGTAAAAATTGACGCCGACCGAAAAAAAATTAATTATCGACCGAATCCTCGATTTAAATACGCGAACGTTTCCTGTCCGGCTTTAACATGTTAAAAATATGATTAATCTATTATTTACCTAACGCGTTATAGACCGCGTCGAGATTAACTAGGCGTCGAAATTTGTTAAACAGCCAAAAAAAATTTAAACGCGTTTAAATTAAAAAATTAATTATTAACGGATCTTATCCGAAAATTCAGAAATATTTTGCAAATAGTTCGAGCTTATTCGGGTTATTATCGTAAAATACGGTATCGCAAAAAAGGATATTTATAATTTCGACGAGATTAAATTTTTAATAAAGATTTTCATAATAACGGATATAATAATTACTAATACCGAAAAACGTAAAAAACTTAAATAAACGTAATAAAAAAAATAAAAAATAAATTACAATTATTTAAATTATTAATTTTTAAAATTAAATTATTCCGTTATTTATTATTATAACGGGAAAAAATTACCTTAAATCTTAATATTACGATAATTTATTATTAATAACTAACTAAAAAATTATATTAAATAATAATAATTAAATAATTAATAAATTAAGTTTAAGATAAATTTAATATTTTAACAAATATATTCGGACGTATACGATTAATTCGACCCATTTTTTTATCTTCGACGGTTACGAAAATTATTATTCGATAAAATTCGAAAAATATTACGCTAATTACGATATTATTACGGTTTATATACCTACGTATTTTTCGTACTAATTTTAACTTTTTAATATATCTTATTTCTTTATTTTAAAATACGTTTATTCGTAATATATCGAAAACTTAATACGATATTATTATATTCATATTATCAAAAAAGATTTTTTCGCCGGCTTTTACGACGCGTTTTAAATTGCCATAACGTTTAATAATATTAAATCTGGATTTGCGAAAGTTAGATTTATTTTAATCGATCTTAATAACGTTTTTTCCGAAATAAAAAAATTTCCGGTTATACTTATACCGACCGTTTTGCCGCTTACTTCCGCCAGTTCTATTTCCCCCCTTACGAAAACCCTTAAAATATTTATAAAATAATTAAATAAGAACGTTATTTATAAAAAGATTAAAAATTATTAAGGTAATTCGTTAATAAAAATAATAAAATCAATTAATCTTTTAACGAAAAGTAATTTATTATTTTTATACGAAATTATTCTTTTTCGGGAAAAAAAACGTTTAATTACGCGAAACGAACCATATTTTAAGCAAACGTCGAAAAACTAAAAACAAACGTTTTTTAAAAAGAGGAATACTTATTATATAAAAAGGATAAGCTTTTTTGGCCGAAAAAGAAAAAGGTAATAAAAAATGCAGCTAATAACAGCTGGAAATAATTATCGCAAAAAGGTTAAGACGAAGGAACGGAAGTGTGGCGTCTACGGCAAGCCCGGACATAATGCGCGTACTAATAAAGAAGTTATAAATACGTTTAGCGAAGAAAAATCCAATTAAGTTGAATTGATTTAGTATATTATGGTTATGTTATTTAAATTTATTGTTGCGGAATGCCAAAAAGTGTCTCGCTTATTAGTGTGTCTCGCTCACTGGTGTAGCACGTTAATATATATATATTATAACGGCTAATAGGTTTAACCAACTATTAAATCTAAGTCGTACGGTTTATATTAGCAGTAATATCGTAAGAAACTAAGCAAATAAATATGCGATAATCACGTTTAGTAATAGCAGATTGTTAAAGGTAATCTGGGTAACTAAGTTATATTATAAGCTGGGAATCTGTTTATATTAATAAAAATAACAAATATATTTATATAATATGTTTTTCGTAACGGTACTTCTTTTTGCTTAACAGTTCTTTATTAAACGTTACCTTTAATATTAATCTATTAAGAAATTTTAATATACCAGTATTTAATAAATTTTAATTAAACATTTATTACGTAACTTAAATCGACGGGGTTTATAATTTCTTGGCCCGACCGTTCGTAAGTCCAAGTTTAATTAAGTCGTAATCCGATTTTCCTTTTTAAAAATCTGGCCTTTAAGACTTATTCTTTCTTATGGTAAATATTTTATATTTAAAATGTCGGGTCGTATTATTAAAACTAAATCGGAAGCTGTTTCTTTTACCGCCCGTCGTCGGAACTTATTGTTTATCTTTAACGAGTCCAATTTTAACGTTATACCTTATTTCTTATATTTCTTTAATGGCTGGGAGTATAAAATAACAAAGCGTATTTCGAAATATAAGGTCTACGTTAAACGTAGCTATCCTTATAACGATACCGGTATTCTCCTTTTGTTGTTAAAAAATATTCGCGTTAAGAATTAACGTTTTGAACGGGAAAAAATGCTAGCCAAAAAGCATATTTTTAGAATCATAATAACGTTATTAATGAAAAATGAACGAAATTATCGCACGATTAATTCGTCTACGTGAATAAAGGCGCTTTTTCTTTTTAAAGATATAAAAATAGTACAGCGAAAACTGTAATTGTTAAAGGAATTGAAAAAGCATGAACGGTAGAAACAAATTAATGCCAAAACCTTTATGGCGGAGTTAGCTGGGTCCGTTAATCCAATTAACTAATTTACTATTAATAATGCTGACAAGTTTCCTCCCAGTTCTTTTAAAAATGTAAATTAAGATGTTATCATTTTTAGTAATCCCGGCGTTATTAGTAAAAGTTCTTTAAAAGACGCTAGGCGCTTATAAGGTTTTTAACGGATTTCCAGGTGTTTTCGGAATCTAAGTAATCTTTTTATTTAACCAGGTATTCGGTAAGTTTACTTTTTTCCATAACGTACCACACCAGCGAGTCGGACACACCAGCAAGTCGGACACTTTTTGGCAGTCCGCGACAACAAATACAAATAAAACAACCATAACGTAATCAATTAATTTAAACTAATCGGTTTCGTTTTCGCTAGACGTATTTACAGCTTTTTCATAAGTACGCGCATTATGTCCGGGCTTGCCGCAAATACCACATTTCCGTTCTTTCGTTTTAACCCTTTTACGACGATTACCTTTAGCCGTTGTTGGCTGGGATTTTTTACCATTCCTTTCTTTTTCGGCCAGAAAAGCTTGTTTTTTTTGTATAATAAGTATTCCTCCTTTTTAAAAACGTTTATTTTTAATTTTGCGACGTTTGTTAAGGACGTGGTTAATTTCGCGTAATTAGATAACCTTTTGTTTTAAAAGAGTAACTTTATATTAAAGTATTAGTTAATTTTTGGTTAATAAATTAACCGATTTAACGATTTTTGTTAGCGAGTTATTTTAGTAATTTTTAACCTTTTTTTGTAAATAACGTCCTTATTTTATTATTTTACGGATATTTATAAGGGTTTTCGCAAAGGGCGAAAGATTGGAACCGGCGGAAGTAAGCGGAAAAACTGTCGGTATAGGTATAACTGGAATTTCCAAGTCGGAAAGGATATTATTAGGATCGAATGAAATAAGTCCGGCTTTTGCAAATCCGGATTTGATGTTATCGGACGTTATGGCAGCTTTAAACGCGTTATGGAAGCTAGCGAAAAAAATCTTTTTTCGCGATATGGGTATAGTAACGTCGTATTAAATTTTCGATATATAGCGAATAAACGCGTTTTAAAATAGAAAAGTAGGATATGTCGAAAGGTTGGAACCGATAAAAAAAATGCGCGGGCATGTAAAGAGTAATAATGCCGTTATTTACGTAATATTTTTCGAATTTGATCGAATGGTAGTTTTCGTAGCCGTCGAGGATAAAAAAACGTTTCGTTCTTTTTGTACGCGTTCGTATATGCTTATCGAAATATTAAATCCATTTTAGACCTAATTTGTTTATTATCCAACTATTAGGACTGGTATTAACCTTTTAATCGGTTAATAATGGGTTATCGCGATATTAGGAATTAAGATAGGTTTTTCCCGTTAATATAATAAATAAAAGTATAACCTAACTTTACGAATTAACAACCTGTATAATTATTGCTTATTTCCGATTACCTTATTAAGCTTATTTAAGTTTTTTACGTTTTTTTATATTTATAATTATTATACCCGATACCATAAGAAATCCCATTAAAAAATCCGTTTCGTCGAAGTTGTAAATATCCTTTTTTGCGATGCCGTATTTTGCGATTATAATCCGAATAAGGTTAAACTATTTACGAAATACTTTTAAATTTTCGCATAATATTTTTTAATAATCGATTTTCCGATTTAAACGCGTTTAAAGCTTTTTTTGCCGTCTAACAAATTTCGACGCCCAGTTAACCCCGACGCGTTCCGTAACGCGCTAGGTTAGCAGTAAATTCGCCATATCTTTAACGTACTAAAGTCGGATAAGAAATGTTCGCGTATTTAGGTTAAGGATTCGGTCGATAACCGATTTCTTTTCGGTAAGCGTTAGTTTTCGCGAAATAAGGGAAATGTCGGCTCGAGAAGATTTGCCATTAAATCGATTTTCTAATATAAATGAGGTTACTTCGTATATAAAACCAAGCCGTTTAAAACTAAGTTTCGGGTCTCTTTTTCTTGCCTGGACGGCTAAATTTATCCTAGTTTCTTTTGTAAGGCGTTCCATAATGTTGGTGTTGAAAAATGGGCGGTTAAAGATAAGTAATTGGAATTGTGCAAAAAGTGTCCGACTCGCTGGTGTGTCCGACTCGCTGGTGTGGTACGTTATATTTAAAATTCTTTCTACTTTATATATTAACAAGTTTTTTTCCACCTCTTTTATGGCTTATATTAACTTTGATAGTATTTATTATTAAGTTAAACAAGGAAATATAAAAAACTTGGTAAAGTTTAACTTTAAGTAATAACTTTTGTTAATAATTATTTTCTAAAGTTTTTCTAAATAATTTTGTATAAACTGATATATTTAAAATCAAGTCTTTTTTTTTCGTCGCTTAGTTTAAATGTTTTTAGTAATTAAGTAAACCATTTTTCCCTTTTAAAAGGTTAATCTCTTTAAACTTTTTTAATTATGATATTTTTAAAATTTATTTACATAGGAATTTAAGTTTTATTTTTATTTTTGCGTATAATTATTTAAGTTATTTCAATGTAAGGACTACTTTCAAGTTAATTAATCCTCTATTATATACGTCTTTATAAACTTTTAAAATAAAACCGAAATTAACATTTGCTAAAATCGTTTTAATACTTTCGTAATAACTAGTATTATAAATTATTTATACAACAAGTAACTTTAAAACTTAACCGTTTTATTTATAATTAATATAATATCGTAAGTAAAATTTTAGTATTTAATGAATCTTTTCAGTTTATCCGGTTATTTAAAATTTAAAAACGTTAAATAATCTAGAATTTTAGCTTAATTATGCTATAAGTCCGTATCTGAATTTCGAAGTAAATATCGTTCCTTTATTTAAATAATTTGTGTGAATAATCCATATATTTTTAGGATATATTTTAAAAAGGTATATGTTAATTATTCTACACTCGTATCCTTATTATATAATGAAAAATAAAAAATAAAATTGTAAATCGGCTAACGATCACGAAAATGCTGTCGTAATGTACGTCCGTAATTGGGTTTTCTGATAATAGAATTTTAGTAATAAAATTAAAAGTAATTAAGTCTTATCATCGCTTTGCAACTAGTAATAGCTGTAATTCCCCGTACGGTTTGTATCGTCGAGCATTTACCTTATTACATATATGGGGCTACTGTCGTATTTTCTTTATTATTAATTTTACTTAACGATAACGGATATATGATTTACTTAAAAACCTTTAACGATCGAACTACGCTAGGCATAATACAGTTTCCCTAGGTTCTTAAAAGTTAAACTATTAACTAGTAAATTCCGATCTGGAAGAAAGTTTTAAAATGGATTCATAATTTACCGAGCTTTCTTAATTGCTTTAAGGAAAAAATGCGATATTTTAATCAGCGAAACCACATTTATAAAGGTAGGGAGTTGCCTAAAGTTAATTCGGATAATATCCCGATTATTTCTGCTGATTTTTCGAAGCTTAAATACATTCTAAAGCCGTTCTGACAGGATTCTGCTATTAATCAAAACTGTATAGTTAAACTTAATATAACCTATTTTATCTGAAAAAACGGAAAACCGTTTTATAAAAAGATACCTTTACGTAACTAGCTATAAAGCAACCTTATCGAAAGTAAAAGTACCCGATATTTTAAAAAAAAATCCGTACCTTAGAAGTCGACGACTTTGATTAACCCGCCATATTTATTAACGTTATAATAATTAAACGCGTCAAAAAGAAGAAAAAGAATTTAATAACGGTACGAAAAAGAATAAAACCGATAATAATAACATAATATATAACGGACCTTTATTCCATAATATTAAATTAATAATCTATATAAATAATTTAATTTAAACGAATCATATAACCTAAATACCTATTATTACCCAGGTAAATAGCATTATTTAAACCCATAACGCTTTTAACCATAAAGGCCTGATCGATAAATATATTATCAAGTTTTAAAAGAAAAGGATCCGTAAAAACTCCAACAAAAAGTTCGAAATCACCTGGTTAGAATTAATAAAAATTTATTCAAACTTCGGCAGAACTTTCAAAACTTTTATGGTTACCAAAACTTTAGAAGTACTTAATCGTAAAAGTAGAAAAACGATTAAAATAATTAAGGCCAAAGTAAAAGGATCCGAGTCTCCAAAAACGAAAAAAAACACCCAAGATTTTAATTATAAATATCGGATACAAACTAAAAGCTTAACAAAAAATAAATGTCTTATCAGTATAATAATGTAACCCGGTTAAATATATTACCCCGTTATTTATTTAAACTTAAAGTTAAGGTATACCATAAAACCGGCGAAAACTTAATTAATAAATTTATTAATACAGGAACCGAATCGAACGTTATTATCGCCTTATATATTAAATAATATAGATTAACAATACGATAAATACGCATATTATTTATGGGCTTTAATTTGCAAAAACAATTCCATTCGAAGGTGTTATCGCAATACTTATCTGGTTAGTTAGCCGATTAATTACTATTCTTATATTTATCGTTAACGATTATTTCGTTATATAACCGCTAATATTTAAATACAACTTTATAGCTAAATCGAAAATAATACTTAATATAAATCCGGAATGTTACGAATTAACACCTTACCAGCTTGGGCATACGGTCGGGACAAGACCCAGGACAAGCACCGACCAGGGTTACGTGATCAAAAGATGGTCGAACGCAATTGGTTCGACCACACTCGATTAATGGTCGAATATAGTCGGTTCGACCACACTCGACCAATAGTCGAACATAATCGGTTCGACCATATTCGATTATGGAACACAAAATAAAATATATACGCTTATTACTTTTTATAATTTAAATAAAACTGTTAGTTTATAATATAAGTTAATTATTTAAATTACTTTTAATAATATTCTATTGGTAAATGTAAATATTATATGTTTTATTACTTAATTTTCAACGATATTAGTATTAATATAAACCGTACGACTTAAATTTAAAAATTAATTTAATCCTTTAACCGTTATACGTTATAAGCTTTTATCTAGTAATACCGTTAAACTTCAAGTAATACTTCCGACAAATATATTTACTAATAAGTAACCCGTAACTGCTATTAAAGAACTTACCCTTTAGAAACTAAAAGATATTATAATTATTATGATTTAAAAGGTTTAAAAGTTAAAAAAAGTTAACGAATAACTTAAGACTTAACTTATTATAACATTTAAGCAAAAACTTAAAGTCTTAAAACCTTTTAATGGTACCGGAAATATGTAATCCTTCTTAACTTAAGCTAAATCTTACCGTTATTTTTATTAGAACTTTTTAATTAATAAAGCCGACAAAACTATTATTGTTACCGGAAACTTAAAAAGAAATATTTTAAATTGATTTAAACTTACCCCACGAAATTATCTGAAAAAATAAAGAATAATAAAAAGGAAAATATTTACAAATTATTCGAGCGTTATATTTATTTTAAACAAAGAGTTAAAAATATATACGGAAACCTTAACGAGAAATGAAAAACCGCATAAAATATATTTTAACTTATTTAAAAAAGTTTAACGTTAAGATACGCCGTATTATTTAAACAAACCTTATTACGTACCGGATGGATTAATAGCGAAACCATAATAAATACCTTTTACCAAAGCTTAAAAAGGATTATTAAGGATAAGATAATCCGTCTTAAAAAACCTTTTACTTTTAACGAATACGTTAACCAGGTAATTAAAATCGATAACCGATAATATGAGCGACGCATAAAAAAGAAGGGATAGTATTTCCCTAAATCCGGATATTCGAAAGGTAATTAACCGCCAAAAAAAAAACTCTTTACATCTTACGGAACGATACCAAAACCCATAAAATTAGGTGCGGTTTAATAACGTAACCCCCGTATTATCAAATACTTTAATTATAATAAAATGAGATATAAAGCTTATTAACATAAAGTACCCAAAAAGTTATAATAAAATACCTAGATACTAGTTCCTTAAAAATACTTACGGAATAATTAAGGCAATAACAAATTAATTAACATAATTAAAGTTAAAAACAACGACAGTCCTTTTAAGAAAGCATAATAACGGCTTTAAAAGGTAAAAAAGTTATCTTAAGTAACCACTTAAAAATAACAAGCCCTTATTACCGGACCCATAATAACTTAATAGCTACAAAGACACGATAAATAAAAGGAACTTATAAAAAATAAGTTATTTTCCCGTTCGTAATAGAAACGGCGATAAGAGTACGAACAGTTAAAACTAAACGTATAAATTAAGGAATATTAAGGTTAAACTAAAGACCTGTTATTATAATAACCGGATTAATACGCGAAACTTTATGTTATTTAGTATAAGCGCGTTTATTACCTTAAACATATTAAAAAAATACCGATATATCGAAAAACGACTTGTGCGAATATATAATTTAAGATTCGACTTCCATAATTAAACTGGAAAGGATCATAAGGATTAACGATGGTATAAACACCTGAGGATATACGCCTTAAAGGACACCGTTAACATCATTACGGCAGCAACAAATTAGCCCGGAAGAAAAACCTATCCTAATAAAAACCTTATATGCGATTTCGGATAATATAACTATAAGATAAATAAATTTTTTTATCAAACCGTTATAAAAGCATCTTTAAAATAATTGACAACTTAAGCTTCCGATTAACCTTTACAAAAAACCTAAATAAACCATAAAAATTTTAAATGAAAAAAATAAAAAAACCGAAAACATGAAGTAATATGACACCTAATTTCAAGTACGATAAAAGGGATAAAAAAACCCCGAACCAGAATATATTAATAAAGAAAATTTCTAGACGAAAGTTTTTTACTTAAGGTTATCTCTCGCCGGTAGGAAAGATAGTTAAAATAATTACAAACCCTTAGTTAACAACATTAAAAGCGTATTAAGGCGTTAAAAACGAATTAAAAGACGAACGCTACTTATAAAAAAGCCGTAAAATGGTAAGACTTAAAAAAGTTAGCAAAAGCTTCCTAAAAGGGCTTAAAATACAACGATAAAAATTAAAAACGACTTTATTACTTTATAAAAACGAATTAAAACGTATTAGTTTACTGCATTTATAAATTACAAAGCAACAAAAGGTAATTATATTATACCGGATATAATTAACCAATTTCGATTACCTTGGAAAAAAAAGACGGAACTTTATATTACCCAAAACGTAAAAGGTTAAGCATTTACCTACGATAACGGAAAGATTACCCGCAAAATTAATTAGCTCGAGATCTTCGTTAAAGGACGAAAATAAACGACAAATTTCGATATCGTTCCGATAAAAAATTACGACATAATTTTCGGAAAACTATGGCTATACTAGTATAACCCCTTAATCTATTAAGTAACTAGTTAAGTAAAGTTTACTTTATACCCTTTCAATAAAAAAATAAAATACGAAGAGATTTTATTTAATATTCGATCGAAAATGGCGACAAATGCAGGTATAAAAATATAACCAAAAAAAAGTTAAAGGTATTACAGAAAAATACGACGTATTATTCCTACCATTAAAACAAAGTTGCGAAAGATAGACGATTACCTATAACACCAGGCTCTAAAGCCAGAGATTATACTTAACGTACCTTTATAATACTATAAATATAAACGATTATTTCGAAAAGAACTTAAAATAAAATTACCGGAATATAACGAATAAAACCATAAAATAATTTTTAAGGAAAAAATATCGACCAAAATTTATCCGATTTATAACCTTAACGAAATAAAATTATAAGCATTACGTAAATACCTTAAAAACAAGTTTCGAAAAGGTTACATACGACGTTTTAGTTTATCGGCCGGATACCTTATTATTATGATCTAGCGGTCTTGGCTATAACACACATAGTCGAACCTCTAGGAAGCCAATTCCGACCTAAGCCCAGATGTCACGTGACTGGCTTAAAGAACTTAATAGCCCCCATCGGTCCAAGGACATTAAGCCAGTCGAGCTATAAGAGGGCTTAAAGAGACTTAAGGAAACTCGACGTCCTTAAAGGTTTAAGTCGTTTAAGTACCTTAAGTTAGGATAAGGATATATACGCTTATTATTACCATAGCTTAAATAAATCACCAGTTTGTAATACAACTTAATTACTTAAATTACCTTTGCTAATTTGCTATTATCAAACGTAATTATTAAATACCGTATTACTTAATTTCTTATGACATTATTGTTAACATAAACCGTACGATTAAGTTTAATAGTCGGTTAAACTTTTTAGCCGTTATACGTTGTAAGCTTTTATTTAGTAATATCGTTAAACTTTAAGCAATATCTCGACACCATATCTACTAGTTAGTCCGTAACTAGGGAACTTACTTTTAAGGAATTAAGAAACGCTATGATTGCTATAATACAGAAAATCCAGGAACTTAAGGAAGTAAACGAACAATTTAAAAGTTAGGATAAGGCATAGCTTATTACGGGACTTAAGTAGAAGATTAAGGCCTTAGAATTTTTCGATAGCATTAGAAACGTATAACCTTTTTTAACCTAAGACAAGTTTTACTTCCATTTTTACCGGAACTTTTTGATTAATAAAGCCGATAAAATTATTACTATTACCGGAAGTTTTAAACAAGATGCCCTGAAATAGTTCGAACTTACTTTACGGGATTACCCCAAAAATATAAAAAACGACCGAAAGAAAGATATTAATACACTATTCGAGTATTATACTAATTTCGAATAAAAAGTCCGAAATATATACGGAAACCCTAACGAAAAACGAAAAGCTGGATAAGATATCCTTTAACTTTACTCAAAAAGGTTTAACATTAAGGTACGCGGCGTTATTTAAGCAAACCTTATCGCGTACCGGGTAAACCAACGACGAAACTATAATGGATACCTTTTATAAAGGTTTAAAAAACCCGTTAAGGATAAAATAATCCGTATTAAAAAATTACTTACCTTCGACGAATATGTTAACGAAGTAATTAAGATTAATAATTAATAATATGAATGACGGATGGAAAAAAAGGGACATTATTTCCCTAAGTCCGGATACTCGAAAGGCGATTATCAGGAAAAAAAAGGGGGCGCTTTTTATTTCCCATGGAACGGTATTAGGACTTATGGAATTAAAAGTAATTTAATAACGTAACCCTCGCATTATTAAGTACTTTAACTACAATAAGATGGGATATAAGGCTTACCAATATAAGGCATTTAGGAAGTTACGATAAAATATCTGGAACCAATTTTTTAAAAACCCCGCCCGGAATAATTAAGATAATAATAAATTAATTAATATAATTAGGATGAAAGATAATTACGATATTTTTAGAAAGGTATAACAGGAATTATAAAAAGTCCAAAACAATTATCTTAAGTAGTTATTTAAAAGTAACGAACTTTTACCACAAAACCTACGGTAATTTAATAGCTAAAGGAATACGACGGATGAAAGGAATTTACGGAAAATAAGTTACTTTCCAGTTTTTTCTAAAAAAAGGGCGACAGCCGTACGAATAGTTGGAACTAAACGTATGGATTAAGGAATACCAAGGTTAAAACGAGAACCTGTTACCAAGATAGCCAGATTAATACCAGAAATTTCATGTTATTTAATATAAGCGCGTTTATTACCTTAGATATATAGAAAAATAACGGTACATTAAAAAAAGACTTACGCGAATATATAATTAAGGATTCGATTTTTATAATTAAACTGGAAAAGATTTTAAAGATTAACGATGGTACAAATATTTAAGGATATACGTTTTAAAAGATATTGTCAATATTATTATGGTAGTAACGAGTTGGCCCGAAGGAAAAACCTGTTTTAATGGAGATTTTATGTACTATTTCGGATGATGCCATTATAAGATAAAAAAAATAGATTTACTAAACCGTTATAAAGGTATTTTAAAAGTAATCAATAATTTAAACCTTGGATTAACTGTTATAATTAACCCGAATTAACGACGAAATATTAAAGATGAAATTTAGGAAAAAAAACCCGAAAATATAAGAGAATACGATACCCAGTTTTAGGCCCGATAAGAGGGATAAAGAAACCGCGAACCAGAATATATTAGCAAAGAAAACTTTTAAACGTAAGTCCTTTTATTCGAAGCGACCCTACGCGGACAGGAAGGATAGTTAAAGTAATTATAAACCCTTAACTAACAGAATTCAAAACGCATTAAAGTATTAAAAAATAAGTTAAAAGACGAACGCCACCTGTAAAAAAGCGGCAGGTCAGTAGAATTTAGAAAAGCCAGTAAGAGCTTTTTAAAAGGGATTTAAATGCGACGATAAAAGCTAAAAACGACTTTATTACCTTGCAAATACGAATTAAGATATATTAGTTTACCGTATTTATGGATTACGGAATAACAGGAGGAAATTATATCACACCGGATATAATTAATCAACTTCAATTATTATAAAAAAAAAGATAAAACTTTATATTACCGAAAACGTAAAAGGTTATGTATTTACTCCAGATAATAAAAAGATTACTTGCAAGATTAATTAGCTTAAAATCTTCGTTAACTGATAAAATTAAATAACAAACTTTAACATCGTTGTGATAAAAAATTACGATATAATCTTCGGAAGACCATAATTATATTAGTATAACCTTTTAATCGATTAGATAATTAGTTAGATAAAGTTCGCTTATATTTATTCGATAAAAAAAGTAAAATAAGAAGACATTTTAATATTCGATCGAAAAAGATGACGAATGTAAATATAAGAATACGATGAAAACTTTATTATCTATAAAAACAAAACATAAAAGACAACAAGGGCATTATAAAAGAATACGACGTATTATCGTTATTATCGGAAGAAAGTTACGAAAAATAAACGATTATTTAAAGTATTAGCTTTTAAACTTAAAGATTATAGTTAACGTACCTTTATAATATTATAAATATAAACGACTGTCTTAGAAAGAATTCGAAACGAAACTCCCGGAATATAGCGAATAACATTATAAGATGATTTTTAAGGAAAGAATATTAATTAAATTTTATTTAATTTATAATCTTAATAAGACAAAATTATAGGTATTACGTAAATACTTTAAAGACAAATTTCGAAAAGGTTATATACGACGTTCCAATTTATTAACCGGATATCCTATATTTTTCATATCAAGAAAAAACGAAGAATTACGCTTAGTTATCTATTATAGGCAACTAAACGATATTACGATTAAGGATAAAATACCGTTATTTTTGATTAACGAAATAAAAAATCGCTTTTACGAAATAAATTAACTTACAAATTTAAAGCTTAGAAAAGAATATAATCAAATCCGCATTAACTAGGATACAAATGCAAGATAGCCTTTAGGACGAAGTATAGATTTTTTAAGTATTTCGTTATACCTTTCGAACTTACGAACGTATCAGCAACCTTTTAGCGAATGGTTAATTATGTACCTAAGGAGTATTTGGATATCTTCGTTATTTGTTACTTCAACGACATTCTTATTTACTTAAAAAATAAAGAGAAATATACGAAATACGTTTATATAGTTTTTTAAGCCTTATAAGGCGTTAACTTATTAGTTAATACGGAAAAAAACCAGTTCTATACATAAAAAGTAAAAGTTTTAAGATATATTATTACCCCGGGATATATTAAGATGGACCTTTAGAAGATCATTATAATACAAGAATAGGAAACATTTATTTTAGTTAAGAAAATGCAAGTTTTCTTTAAATTTATTAACTATTACAAAAAGTTTATTCGAAATTTTAGTAAGATAATTATGCTATTGTTTAACTTAATAAGAAAAGGAAATAAATTCCTTTAAACGATAAAAATAAAAACCGCCTTTTAAAAGATTAAAAACGTAATTATTAACAAGCTAGTATTAATTATGTACGACCTAAGCCGCCTAATCAAGCTTGAAACCGACGCCTCGGATTACGCTTTAAGCGTAATAACCGGATACCGCAATAATTAAGATAATTTACACCTTATCGCCTTTTACATTTATAAGTTAAAAAGAGCAAAATTAAATTACGTTATTCCCGATAAGGGATTTACGGTTATTATTAAGTCTTTTCGAGACTTTAAACATTACCTTAAGGGAAATTTTTACCAGTTTAAAGTATATACCGATTACAAAAACCTTATTCGCTTTATTATTACTAGAGAACTAATAGGACGATAATTACGATACGCCGAAAAGTTAACAGAATACGACTTTATTATTATCTATCAAAAAGGATTAAAAAACGGCAAAGTAAACGCACTTAATCCAAAACCAGATTTCGAAGAAACATTAATTAAAATTAATTACCAGATTTTCGATACCACGGCAAAAAGATATTTGCAACCATAGCAGATAGCAACAATTAAAGCAATACCTTTTAACTTATATCAGAAAATCTAATAATATAAAGATAACTTACCTGAAAATCAAAAAATGGAAAAAATAAAAGTCGTAAAGGAATATTAAGAAATATTAATATAAGATATACATAAACATTAACTATACGGATATCTAGGAAGCCATAAAACCCTGAAACGGTTATAGCGTACTTATTATTTTCTTAAAAAAAATTAATAAAAAAAATACGATAATAATATTATATTTGTAATAAGGTAAAGACTTAACGACACAAACTATATAAAGAATTATAGCTATTATTAATCGCGAAATAACTATGAGATTTAATTATTTTCAACTTTATTACCAAACTTCTATTATCGGAAAAACTAATTACGGATATATATTATGATAGCATCTCTATAATCGTTAACCGATTTACTAAATCTTCCTATTTTTTACCGTATAATAAGGATATAAATATAAAATAACTAGCTTATATCCTTTTAAAAAAATTTTAAAAGTATACGGATTATTAACGGAAATTATTTTATATTAAAAAACGACATTTATATCGAAATTTTAATAAGGATTTATAATATAATTAAGCTTACATCATAAATTATTTAACGCGTTTAAAGGTTAAACGGATAAACAAATAAGAAGAACTAAGCAAATATTAAAAACTCATTTCCGATATTACATTAATTACGAATAAAACGATTAGGTTTAAAGGTTACTTATTGCCCAATTAGCTTATAATACGAGTTATTCTAAAAGTAATGGAATAACTTTAATAAATATTAATATTAATTTTATATTAAAAATCTATAAAAATATACGTCAAGAACTTATTAACGTTAAGGTAATCTTTATATCAAAATAACTTAAATAATTATACCCCAAAAAACCCGGAGCGTAAATTAATACGCGATTAAATAAAAATATATTATAATTAAAAAACGTTGAAAAGACTAACTTTGTAAAAGGGACAAATGGGTTACCTAATTATCAAAAATATCCAGATGAAATAATTTAATAAAAGACTTAATTTTAAGTATAACAGTTTGTACAAAATTATTTAAAAAGTGATAAAAATTAATTATTAAATAAAATTACCGCCGAAAATTAACCTCCATTTAATCTTTTACGTTTCCTTACTTAAAACAATAACAGATACCATTAAAGTTAATACAGGACGAAAAAAAAGGTAAAAAAAGATATACTAACATACGAAACGGAAAAAATCCTGGAAATACGTAAAAAAAACAGTCTTACTTAATACCTGGTTAAATACAAAACTACCTAAATTCCAAAAATACTTAAAAACCCGCCAAAAACCTTATACATATCTGCATACTTACATATTCAGACATATATATATACATATTACGTATTATCCCTAGTTATTACTTAAATTCCTAAATTATAAATTATTATTATTTTCGTACCTTAATACCTTAATTAAATCGTTGATAATCACCATATTATTGTCCAAAGCAAGTACTAGCTAAAATAAAAATAAAACCTCTAAAAAGGTAAATACGTCAAATTCCGGAAAACTTGCCTAAATCGTTAAGATACTAATATAGGGGGAAAAAATAACATAATACAATTACTCCGCAAAATGCACAATAATAATTCTACTTCCTATTTTATCCAATAAGCTACCCCGAAAATCCGGTTTAATCGAACTATCCTTATCCACCCCCTTAATCAAAAAGGCGAACGTCCATAAAAAATTATCACCCTACCTCCTTATTATATTAATAAAAAACGACATAATTCCGTAATAACTCTCTTATAACAAACATTTATAATTTTAATAAACCGGGGCTATTTACGTTTTTAATATATTACTGCTCTTATATAATTAATTGCCCTGGATATACTTAGAAGCATCTTAACCATTATTATTAAAACCGGTAAGATAATTTCTAACGGTTAAGCCTGATTTATCCTTAATGAAATTATAAAATTAATTAAAACTAACAACCTGAAATATGTTTAATTTATTAGCTATATGAAACTTTAAATCAATAAAAAACCCTAAAAGTTATTAGGTTAATATATTACATATTTAATTAAAACGTTAAATATTGATATTTAATACCTATTCCAGGGTTATTCGTACTTAATTACTATTATGATTATAACAAAAGGCCTAAATAACGTTAAAGCTTAATAATCCCTTCACGTATATCACGATCGTAAAACTACCTACCCAGTTTAAATACTGCACTTACGGTTTATAAATAACCTATATATTTTATATTACTACTCGTAACCTTTGAAAATAAGAAAATAATAACCTAAACGAACCGATTAAATACAACAAAAATATTATTAAATTTAAGAGATACCACCGCTTAAAACCAGATAATAACAACATTAAAAAATTTATAATATTATAACTTAAAAAATCCCTATCTCTATTATCAGAAAAGAAAGTCGACGATCTAAAAAAAGCCGATAATCCAAAATCCAATTAATCACTTTATCCTATAAAAAGTACACGACTATAACCGATAAAGCTACCGACTAAAAGAACCAGTAACCCGTTAACTAAAACATTAACCATTAAATTTCCTACCCTCTAACCTTATATACCTACTAATCAACCACGACAAACCTTTAAAACATTTATACATTCTCCCTTTATTCCGTAAACTACCCAATCCCATCCGGTCTCCAAAAAGTTACTATTTAAGCCGAAAGACAGATTACGACCACCGCTTAATAGTTAAAAAGTTCGAATAATAACAAAGGGTTAAAACAATATACCGTATAAATAATTACAAGATATATACCAAACTGTAAAAAAGCAACTTAAAGCATATTTTCCGTAAAGCTAACCTAGTTGGCATAAATATAAGGACTCGATCGTTAAAAAGGTAAAATAAAACAAAATTTTTAAAAGTTTTTTTTTAAAAAGGGGCCAAATAACGAAATAAGCTGGTGAAATATCGAAAACGAAGCCCTAAATTTAAAGTAAATAAAGGACAAACCGTATACGCGCTAACTAAATTAATTAATAAGTTCTACGTATGTTTTTTCACTTATAACTTTAAAAATTAATTACGTTTGCATTTATTTTTTAAGATAAATCGAAAACGATTTTATCTCGAAAAAGGAAGGTTAAAATAGTACAGGGTGCAAAGCCGGGTCCATGGCTTTGCCGATCAATTAATCATCACTAATCATATATTTCTAAAAGTTCATTTTTCGCTAGACGTAACCCCGAAGACACTTATCATCGCTTTATATATAAATTTAATACCATACGATACAGGTTGCGTTAACTTCATTATCTTTTAAACTGCGGGCTTAATCGATGACATTCTCTTTAATTATGCACTGATCAAAACCAAATCACCCCGTCACAATTCAGTATGTAATCTTTTTTAAACTTATTTGCCAGATATTTACGTAAAACCTATAATTCTATTTCATTAAGGTTATAAATCGGGTAAAATCTGGTCGATATTCCTTTTTTAAAAACTATTGTAATGGGGCTGCGTATGAGCCCCATCGTGGCACCAAGCTTTCGTCGGTGCCAAGCCGCTAAGAGTGCGCTACGTTAACTTAGCGCTATATATTTTCGCATACAAACTGCATTTTTGATCTTTTTTTCTTTCCTTTTTAATTAAAAAATAAAACTTTTTAGGTTACTTTTTGTAGATCCCATACGTTAAGCCTTTTACATATTTTCTAAGTTACAATTAGTAAAGCAAAAAACGTTCGGAATTAAATGGGAGGATTTTCGAAAGTTATTTATGGGGCCCAGTAAAGGGTCCCTATAAGCCCGCAGGTATAAGCGATATTAAACGCGATAATAAAGACCTTAACCTCCTTTTTAATAACTTTAAAATAAGGTATAAATTCCCAGTTTTAAAAAGGCAAAAGAAAAACGTTCTTAATTATAAAATATGTAAAAAAAGCAGTATATTATTAATAAGAACTTAACGAACGTAACCGAGTAACTTAAAAATGGATTTACCGCTTAATAAAAAAAAATCCTTAACCAGCTATAAGTTAGGAACGAAGTTTCCGCGGAAAAGACTTTTACCTTATCGACGGGGCAATCATAAACTTAACAGACCCCCACCTTCGAAGTAACTTAGGCGGCCGAATTAATATTCAGAACCAAACGAAAGACGTTATTATAGCCGGAAAAGTTGGACGGAACTTTAAAAAAATTCCCGGGGTAATATACCTTCATAAGTTATAAATTAAAAATAAACGCCATTTTTGTAAAAAAGGTTCGGAAGCAATTTTATATTATATCCGAAAAGCTAAAAAGTAATATAAAACGCATGGTTATTACGAATTATATTATTAAAAGTGTAAATGGTAATTATAACTTTATAACGTTCCTTTAAACGTTATATAACTAATATAACAACCGATATCGGAAATAAAAAACTGCCAAACGACTTAAAAGCTTAAAATAAATCAATAAAGCGAAATTTATAAATACGAAACTTACGTTCTTAAAAAATGCTTTAAATACGAAACTTACGTTCTTAAAAAATGCTTTAAATTAAAAACTTACCTAAATATTAATTTAAATAAAAAGTTTGAAATAATTATAACGCTTAAATAAGGTTATAAAAATCTCTAAACGCCTCGAAAAAAAGGCGATATAAAAAGATTAAAACTTTTATAATTATTTTTAATAACGATAAAAAACCGTTAATTAACTTGAACGGTGACATAAATATATCGAAAATCTTAGCTATAGGCCGGCATGGTCGAAAAATGCGGGTTTCGTTTTCCGTACCTAAATAACGTATGCATTAAATTTCTTAAAAGAAAAAGGACGCTTATAAAATAAAGGACCTATACTTACGATGCAGTACCTTTAATTATAAGGTAAATCGTTACCATTCTCTACTGCAAAAAAACAGCAAAACGAAATTAACCTTTTAAAAACCCCTAATTTTAAAAAGTTAAAATCGGAAAACGAAAAGGGAAAAAAGTAACTTCCGAATATCGGCGCGTTTAAGGGCGAAATATATCCTAAACGGAAATAAATACTGCAAAATAAAATATAAACGGCTTATTATTTATTATCGATATTTATATTAATTAAGAAATTTTTATAAAACATTTATTAATTAAAGATGTAAATGTTTTACCGTAATAAGTAAAAAGCTTATAGAACGCTTAAAGTTACCGCGTATTTTAACTAAGGTACGAAAATTTTAAAGAAATCTTTAAAAAACGAACCTTATCGAAAAGAGATTAAGAAATTAACGGATATAAGAATAAAGATTAATAAGGTTAAGGTTAAAACCTTTATTTATATTACCGGTAACTTAAATTACATTTTAATATTAAAAATCCCTTAAGTAAAACGTTATAAAATTATTTATTTTACGAAAATAACATCATTTAACGATAAACGCCGTAAGCGGTATAAAATTTATAAAAAAAGATACGAAAAGCTAAAGAATCGCATGAAAACAGCTCGCAAGGCGCGGATAATTTTAGCAGCCGCGTTCGGTACGGAATTACGGGGGATAAAAATAATAAAAAGAATCCGATTAAAAGTTTAGCTATTTTCGATTACCTTAACCGATATTAATAAAACTTGAACGCTTAAAAAGAATCTTTAATAAATAAAGAGTTTCCGCTTAAATTAAAAGCATTCCCGAAGTTTTTCGATAAAAACTTTTAAGGATACCTTATTACCTTATCGTTAAAAGATTTATTATAAAATCCGATTACGTCGCGATAAAGCCGGGTAAAAAATGCCTATACAATAAGGACCCCTATATGGCATATTACGTAACGAACTGTTAACATAAAGAAAAACCCTAACAGAACTTCTTAATAAAGGGTATATTCGTATTAATAATCTTTAAAAAAACGCCGGTTTTACTTATTAAAAAATATAAAAAATGAATTACGTTTTTACTATAAATATCGAACGTTAAATCCGATAACCGAAAAAAAATTAATACCTAAGGTGTATTATAAAAGTAAAACGGGGAATACGGATAGATCCAAAAGAAATTGCGCGCGATTAAGAAATAGGAAGCTTTTAAAACGTTAAAAAAGGTACGAAGCTTTTTAAGTTTCGTTGATTTTTACCGCGAATTTATCACCCGCTATACGGAATTAATAGCCCCCTTAATTATTTTAACCTGAAAGGAAATACCATTTCGTTTAAAAAAAGGAAAATAAAAACGTGCGAACAATTTAAAAACGCTTTTATATCAAAGTTAATCCTTATAAAATAAAATCTTAAAAAGCTTATAATAATAAAGACGTTTTATTTTAAATACGTTTACGGGGGGGATTTATCTTAAGTTAATAGATAAAAAGTGTTACGCCCGGTTATTTATTATTCCGAAAAACTAAACGCCGTTAAGTTCAATTACGAAATTTATCATAAAACGTTTTTAATAATAATTAATTATTTAAAGGCTTAAACTATAAAACTACGTAACTTTATAATTCCGTTTAAGGTAATTACCGACCATAAAAACTTAAAGTACTTTATAACCACCAAAAAGTTTAACGAACGTTAAATAAAATAAATTAAAAAACCTTTTTAATTTAATTTTTATATAAAATTCCGCGCGGGCCGTTTAAATGCTAAAGCCGATACGCTTTTACGTAAAAAACAAGATATTTTCAGGGAAAAAACGGATAGTACAAAAATAAATGGGAAGTTTTAACTATCAAAGGATAAATGGTTTTTTCCGTCGCTTACGAAAAAAGGGAACGGCGTAGTGGCGGTTAATAACACCACGAAAACTTTTAAAAAGTTTAAAAGGTAGCGTTAAAGCATAATAAAAGCTACGTTCGAATTATTAATATTATTACCGAAAACGAACGTAATGATTTTATAACGTCTCACACCACCTTGCGAGACAAACCACCTCGCGGGACACTTTTTATAATATTTTAATCACCTATCTTTAATTAACCCATTTCTTAACAACCACAATATGGAACGACTTATAAAAACATTTAAAATGAACTTAGCCATTCAGGCTAAAAAGAATAACTCGAAACTTAATTATAAAAAGCTCAGTTTTATATATAACGTCCTATGTGTTGCCTTAAAAGCGTGATCTAACGGTAAATACGCCCAAACCGACATTTTCCCCAAATTACGAAGATTGACGCCGACCGAAAAGAAATTTATTATCGAACGGATTTTTAATTTATATACGCGAGCGTTTCCTGTCCGGCTTTAATACGTTAAAGATATGGCGAATTTGTTTTTTGCTTAGCGCGTCGCAAAACGCGTCGGGGTTAATTAGGCGTCGAGATTTATTAAACGGTGAAAAAAGCTTAAACGTATTTAAATCGGAAAATCGATTATTAAAAAGTATTATGCGAAAATCCAAAGGTATTTCGTAAATAATTTAAATAATTTAAGTTATAATTACGAAATACGCTATCGCAAAAAAGGATATTTAGAACTTGAACCAAACAGAATTTTTAATAAAGCTTTTTAGAATAACGTACCACACCAGCTCCCCGCTCATACCAGCTCGCCGCTCGTTTTTTTACCATTTCAACCATATAGCTTTAATCATTCATTTTTTAACATTAACAACATGGAACGGTTTACAAAAAAAGCGAAAATGAACCTAGCCGTTTAAGCTAAAAATCGGAACCCGAAATTTAATTATAAACGTCTTCATGCGATATATAACGTTTCCGAATCTACCTTAAAAAACCGATACAACGGTATAACTTCCCGAACCGACATTATCCCTAATTTACGAAAATTAACGCCAACCGAAAAAAAAGCGATTATCGACCGTATCCTTAATTTAAATGCGCGAGCGTTTCCTATCCGGCTTCAGCATGTTAAAAATATGGCAAATTTATTATTCGCCTAACGCGTTATAAAACGCGTTAAGGTTAATTGGGCGTCGAGATTTGTTAAACGGCAAAAAAAGCTCTAAACGCGTTTAAATCGGAAAATCGATTATTAAAAAATATTATGCGAAAATCTAAAGATATTTCGTAAGTAATTCGAATTCGTTCAGGTTATAATCGCAAAATACGGCATCGCAAAAAAGGATATTTACAATTTCGACAAAACGGATTTTTTAATAAAGCTTCTTATAATATCGGGTATGGTAATTATAAATGCTAAAAAACGTAAAAAACCTAAATAAACGTAATAAGGTAATCGGAAATAAATTACAGTTATATAAGTTGTTAATTCGCAAAATTAAGTTATACCGCCATTTATTATTTTGGCGGAAAAAACTTACCTTAATTTTTAATATCGTAATAATTTATTACCAACCGATTAAAAAATTAATATTAATCTTAATAATTAAACAATAAACGAATTAAATTTAAAATAAATTTAACATTTTAATAAATATATACGAATGCGTATAAAAAAAACCAAACGTTTTTTCATTTTTAACGGTTACGAAAATTATTATTCGATCGAATTCGAAAAATATTACGTAAATAACGGCATTATTACGCTTTATATACCCGCGTATTTTTCTTATCGGCTTTAACCTTTCGACGTTTCTTATTTCTTTATTTTAAAGCGCGCTTATTCGCTTTATATCGAAGGTTTAATACGACGTTACCATATCCATATCGCGAAAAAAAATTTCCTCGCCGGTTTTTACAACGCATTTAAAGTTACCATAACGTCCGACAACATTAAATCCGGATTTGCAAAAGCTGGATTTATTCCATTCGATCCTAATAACGTCCTTTTTAAATTAAAAGTTTTTCCGGTTATACCTATACCGACGGTCTTGCCGTTTACCTCCGCCGGTTTTAATCTTTCCCTTCCCGCGAAAACCCTTATAAATATTTATAAAGTAACTAGGTAAGGACGTTATTTGCAAAAAAGAATTAGAAATTATTAAGGTAGCTCGCCGACAAAAATAGTAAAATCGGTTAATTTTTTAACGAAAAATAACTTATTACTTTTGTACGAAATTACTTTTCTTCGAAAAAAAACCGCCTAATTACGCGAAACGAACCATATTTTAAGCAAGCGTTAAAGGATTAAAAATAAACGTCTTTAAGAAAGAGGGATACTTATTATACAAAAAAAACAAGCTCTTCTGGCCGAAAAGGAAAGGGGTGGTAAAAAAATGCAGCCAACAGCGGTTAAAGGTGGTCGTCGTAAAAGGGTTAAAACGAGGGAACGGCGATGTCGCGTTTGCGGCAAGCCTGGACATAATACGCGTACTTATCAGGAAGTTGTAAAGACGTTTAACGATAAAGAATCCGATTAATTTTAATTAATTTGATATGTTATAGTTAACTTATTTAAGTTTGTTGTCGTGAAGTGTTAAAAAATGAGCGGCGAGCTGGTGTAAGCGGGGAGCTGGTGTGGTACGTTAACGGATATAGTAATTATAAATATTAAAAAACGTAAAAAACTGGAATAAGTTCAATAACGTAATCGAAAATAGGTAATAACTATATAGGTTATTGATTCTTAAGGTTAAGTTTTATTTTTATTTATTATTATAGTAAAAAAGAATTACTTTCATTTTTAGTATCGAAAATATTTATTAGTATCCGATTAAAGGTTCGGTATAAGCTATAATAGCTGGATAATAAATAAATTAAGGTTAAAATAAATTTCATATTTCGATAAATATATACGAACGTATACGAAAAGATTAAAACGTTTTTAATTTTTAACGGTTACGAAAGTTATTATTTAATAAAATTCGAAAAATATTATGCGAATAACGGTATTATTACGTTTTGGAGGCATATTTTTTTTTCGACTTTAACTTTTAACGTTTTTTATTTTTCCGTTTTAAAATACGCGTATTTGCTTTATATCGAAAGCTTAATATAATGTTCGTATATTTATATTGCGAAAAAAGATCTCTTTGCCAGTTTTGATGGCGCGTTTAAAATGACCATAACATCCGATAATATTAAATCCGGATTCGCGAAAGCTGGATTTGTTTTATTCAATCTTAATAACGTTTTTCCCGAATTCGATATTTTTCTAGTTATATCTACGCCGACCGTTTTTCCGTTTACTTTTGCTACTTTTATTTTCCCGCCCGTTAAGGCCCTTAAAAATGTTCATAAAGTAATAAAATAAGAACGTTATTTACTAAAAGAAAATTAAAAATTACCGGGGTAACTCGCCGGCAAGAACAATTAAGTTAGTTAATTTTATAATAAAAAGTTATATGTTATTTATGCATAAAGCCGCATTTCTCGGGAAAAAAACGTCCAATTGCGCGAAACCATGTCTTAAGCAAATTCCGGAGTACCAAAAATAAACGTCTTTAAAAAGGAGGAACATTTACTATATAAAAAGGACAAGCTCTTTTGGCCGCGAAAAAAGGGGGTGGTGAAAAAATGCAGCTAGTAATGGCTGAAGGTAATCGTCGCAAGAGGGTTGAGACGAAGGAACGGCGGTGTGGCGTCTGCGGCAAGCCCGGACATAATGCGCGTACTTGTCAGGAGATTATAGATACGTCTAGCGAAGAAGAATCCGATTAATTTGAATTTGTTGTCGCAAGGTCCCCAAAAAGTGTGCCGCGAGGTGATGTGAGACGTTAAAATTAAAGTTATTAATATTAATCGCGAAATACTTATTAAACGTTAAAAAATTACCTTAATTTCGTAAACGCTTATGGATTCTGGATTAAAAGCCGCTTAAGACGGCCTTAATTTAAAATACGTACGGTTTATACATGTAAGGTACACGGGAAAAAAAGTTACGATAGCGGTATTTATGAAAAGGTTTTTTTAGCCCGAAATATACCCCATGATCAGAAAGATTTATAAAAATTATAACATGTACGGTAATAAAAAATATAAAGAAATTAGAAAAAAGTTGTTAAAACTATTACAACTTTTTAAACGGTTTTATAATATATTATTAATCGATTTCATAATCGATTTATTAGCCTCTTTTAAATTATAAATTAGGGTTTTTAATAAATATAATATACTGATTATTTAAGTTAATTGTTTTAAAAATGATACTTACGATAAACGTAAAAGTTTATGTTATAACCTAGCCAATCTTAGCCCCCCAGACGGTCGGAACCACAAGCAAGAGAACTCCGACCGGACAAATCACGTAATCAGAGAAAAGTCGAACGCAATCGGTTCGACCACACTCGATCAATAATCGAACGGAATCGATATAACCACACTCGATCAATAGTCGAACGGGATCGATTCGACTACACTCGATTAATGGTTAAACGGGATCGATTCCACCATATTCGATTCTGGAAAACAGGATGAAATATATACGTTTATTACCTCTTATAATTTAAACAAATTACCAGCTTCTAATATAATTTGGTTACCTAAATTACCTTTAATAATTTAATATTACCAAACGTAAGTATCGTATACTTTATTATTTGATTTACTACGATATTATTATTAATATAAACCGTACGATTTAAGTTTAATAATTAACGAAACCTACTAGCCGTTATATATTACGAGTTTTATTTAATAATAACGTACCACATAAGCGACCTGGATATATAAGCGAGCTGGACTCTTTTTTTAAACATGTTAATTAACCAACTTTAATTTTTCATTTTTTAATAACTACGATATAAAACGGCTGACAAAAGTATTTAAAATAAACTTAGCCGTTTAGGCGAAAAAAAAACCCCTAAAACTTAATTATAGATAACTTAGTTTTATTTATGAAGTTTTACGTTTTACTTTAAAAACGCGATATTATGGCAAATACGCCCGAACCGATGTTACCTTTAATTCGCGAAAATTAACGGCGACCGAAAAAAAATCCATTATCGAATGGATCCTTAACTTAGATACGCGAACGTTTTTTATCCGGCTTTAGTACGTCAAAGATATGGCGAATTTATTACTTACTTAACGCGTTATAATACGCGTCGGAGTTAATTAGGCGTCGAATTTTATTAAACGGCCCAAAAATTTTAAAACGCGTTTAAATCGGAAGATCGATTATTAAAAGATATTATGCGGAAATCCAAAAATATTTCGTAAATAATTCGAACTTATTCGGGTTATAATTACAAAATACGGTATTACAGAAAAAGATATTCATAATTCGACGAAACGGGCTTTTTAATAAAACCTTTAACAATATCCGGCATGTAATGATAAACGTTAAAAAATATATAAAAACTTAACTAAATAAGCGTAATAAAGAAATCGGGAACGAGTTATAATTATTCAAATTATTAATTCGTAAAGTTAAGCTTTATTATTATTTATTATTTTATCGCGACAAGTTTATTTTAATTCTTAATATCGAAATTGTTTCTTATTATTGGATTAAAAGTTCGGTATAAATTATAATAATTAGATAATAAACATATTAAGTTTAAAATGGATTTAAAATTTTAACAAACATATACGAACGGGCACGAAAAAATGGAAACGTTTTTTTATCTTTAACGGTTACGAAAGGGTTTACGTATTGTAATGTATATCGAAAATTTAATACGACGTTATTATATTTATATCGCGAAAAAATTCCTTTTCCGCTTTTATGACGCGTTTAAAGTTATCATAACGTTCGATAACATTAAATCCGGCTTTTAAAAAACTGGACTTATTTTATTCAATCCTAATAACGTCCTATCCGACTTAGAAAATTTCTCCAGTTATAATTATATTAACCGTTTTCCCGTTTATTTTTACTAATGTTATTTCCCCACCCGTAAAAACCCTTAAAAATATTCGTAAAATAATAAAATAAAAACATTACTTATTAAAAAATAAAAAGTTTATTAAAGTAGTTCGTTAATAAAAATATTCAAGTCGGTTAATTATATAACCAAAAGTTATATGTTACTTTTATATGAAGGCATTTTTTTCGGGAAAAAAACGTTTAATTGCGCGAAATGAACCAGATCTTAAACAAACTTCGGAAAAATTAAAAATAACGTCTTTAAAAAAATATTATTATATAAAAAGAATAAGCTTTCCTAACGGAAAAGGAAGGGGTTAGTAAAAAGGTGCAACCAATAACGGCTAAAAGTAATTATCGTAAAAATGTTAAAACGAAAGAACGGAAATATGGCGTTTATGGCAGGCCGGGACATAATGCGCGCATTTATGATAAAGTTATAAATACGTTTAACGAAAAAGAATCCGATAAGCTTTTGTTAATTTAAATGGTTATAATTGCTTAATTTAAGTTTGTTACTACGGAATGACAAAAAATGTCCAGCTCGCTTGTGTGTCCAGCTCGCTTGTGTGTCCAGCTCGCTTGTGTGTCCAGCTCGCTTGTGTGTCCAGCTCGCTGGGGTGGCACGTTATTATTAAACTTTAAAAAATACCTTTAACATTATATTATTTCATAAGTAACCTGTTTTTAAAGGAGCTTTTTAAACTTTTAGAAATATTAAAATAAATTTCGATAACGAAAGACTTAGTTTAATTTGTCCCTAAAAGAACTTTGCGTTAATTTAATTAATTAGGTAATTAACGTAGTTACATAATTTACTAACCATGAAACCAAATTTACCCGCATATTCGAAGAAATCTATAGTTAATTAAAATTTTAAAAAAATCGAATTAATTAAATAAGTAAATATAAAGCAACTTAATAAACCGAATTAGCTAACCCAACTGACATAACCTGTTTAAACAGCTTATGGTAAAAAAGCCGGAGAAGTTTTAAACCCTCTTAAATCCGACTTTTTTAAGGAAACCTTTATTCAGTTATAACAATTCTTTATAAAATATCGCGCGTACTTCGAATATTTCCTAATTAAAGTTTTAACATTTACTTTTCGAATTTAATTCGTTACAAAATAACTAATAAAAAAGGTGACCATTTAATTTAAACCTAGTTTTATAAATAAATAAGTTACCAATTCCATTAAATAAAGATGCTTAATAACTACGATAACCTATAACGATTATGAAAGAATTCGAAAAAGAATTAAAAAAGGTATTCGGGATCATAAACTAAAAAACTAAAATCGAAAATAAAATTAAAATATTAAAGCAAAAAAAGGTTAATTTTTGGATACGGTAATTCTCACGTTTAATTAGCTTCGAAAATTAACTCAGAATAAAAAGTTTTAGTGATTACGTTTTTTAACGGGCTAATAAAGAAATCTAAAAGAACCTATTTAAAAATGAACGCCTTCACAAATTGGTAAATTATATCGCCATAACAGGTAAAATTAACGCCCGATATTATGCCTACAGAACTCGATATTTTAAAAACCGATACCATGATAAATTAAGATGTTTTTTTTTAATACGAATATATTACAAACAAGAAATATATCCTATAGAACGGTACTTAAACTTATGGAAATAAAAGCAGTATAAGAATAAAACCGATGTTAAATTTAATATTATATTTATAAAAAGTTAAAACACAACACTTACTAATATAAGGCACCAAAAAATTAACGATACTAACAAAGTACCTATATATCGGTTTCTTGAAAAGTTTTTAGAAATAACTAAAGTTATAATAATAAAATAATGAATATAATAAAAGTTAAACCCGATTATTATTCCCTAAAAATAATATAATAAGAATTATAAAGAGCGAAAAAGCTATCCTAAGTAAGTATTTAAAAATAATGAATCTTTGTTATAAAACCCACGGTAACTTAAGAATGTAAAAAGTACGACGGATAAAAGGAGCTTATCGAAAATAAATTGTTTTCCAAATTATAAGAAAACAACGACAGTAATACGAACAGTTAAAATTAAACGTATGGATTTAAAAATACTAAAACTAAAATAAACCCCAGTTACTAAAACAGCCAAACCAACACGAAAAATTATACATTGTCTATTATAAGCGTACCTATTAGCTTAAGTATATGAAGAAATAACAATATATCGAAAAACGATTAATATAAGTATATAACTAAGAATTCGGTTTTTATAATTAAACGGGAAAAGATTTTAAGAATTAACGATAATACAAACATTTTAAATCTCCCTAGAGGAGACGTGACCGTGTAGACAAAATTAGATAAAATGATAGATTGCTACCTCAATTCCTATGCTTCACTAAACCTATCCCTGTCGCAGGCGTCTCACTTCAAGGCGACTTCAAACTGCCTTGTCCCGCTCTTATCCATGTCGATTCTTATCCGAATTCTGAAGGTTTTTCGCAATCCGGAGCAACCGGGCAAACTATCGTTCGTAATTCTCCAGCTTATATTATTCCAAAATCAGAACTTCAGAGTTTTAAAACCCGTTATTATATTTCCTTTTTAGTTTCGTTGACAACCTGTTCATAATTTTTAAATTTTCAGCTATAATTTTTTTTTAGTAACGGATTACCGTTATTTTCGAAAAGTAAATCATATCCGAAAACAAAAACCGAAGTTAATTTATTTAAAAAACATTTTCTGGATCGATAGTAATATTAATAACTTTAGTTCGTCCGGTAATTTTATAAGGATTATATACCTGGAATAAGAGAGTTTTTATAAAAAGCCTTTTATTTCTGAATACCGGTATCGCATATTCGGAATTACGCGGTATAATATCTTAATTAATAAGTAATTCGAAAAGGTACCGTAAAAACGAGCGAACTATAAAATTAGCAAAAGTTACGAAAGCTTTTTATACGTAATTGAAGTTTACTTTTAAGGTTTATTCCTAAAGTTTATTATTAAGGTTTGCCTTTAAGGTTTATCTTTAAGGGTTACCGTACAAAGCTTAATATCTCTTAAATTATATTAATCTTATCGAACTAACTAACGGGCATAATGTTTATTAAGGTCGAAGCTTATTAGCAATTACATAAGAAAACCTTTTAAGCCGATATTAATCGAGAAATTACGTGCTTACGGGGGGCCCAGCAGTCGGCGTCAAAGTAAGCCTTTATGGGATTAAGGTATACAATTTATCCTAACTGTAAAAATTATTAATAAGTTAGTATGTGCGAAGTTATTGAGTATAATATTTATCGTAGAAATTATATCGTAGAATAATTTTCTGTGTATTTGGCTGAGCCTGGAAAATAAGGCTCTAACTTATATTAATTTTGCATAAGCATTTTAAAATATACGGCTTTAAGGACGTTATTAGCGTTATTACGGTAATAAAAAATTAATTTAAAGGAAAAAGTATTTAAACGAAAATGTTATATACTATTTCGGATGATATAATTATAGGAGAAAAAAGTTCTACCAAAGAATTACCGAAGTATTTTTAAAAAAAATTAATAACTGACACTTCGGATTAATTTTTACGGATAACCCGAACGAACGACAAAATATTAAGGACGAAATTCTAAAAACAATTAAGAAAATAAAATACTACGATACCTAGTTCCAGGTATAACGAAAAGGACAAAAACATCGTAAACCGGAATACATTAACAGAAAAAACTTTTAAACGTAAATCCTTTTATTCGATATTACCTTACGCCGGCAAAGGAGACAATTAGAATAATTATAGACCTTTAACGGGCAAAATTAAAAACGTATTAAAGCTTTAAAGGACGATTTAAAAAGTAAACGCCACTTATAAAAAAGCCGCAAAATGATAAAACCTGAAAGATTTAGCAAAGGTTTCCAAAAAGGGTTTAAATATATCGATAAAAAGTAAAGAATACCCTTATTACCTTATAAATACGAATTAAAACGTATTAATTTACCGTATTTATGAATTACGGAATAATAAGAAATAGTTATATTATACCGGGTATAATTAACTAATTTTGATTACTACAGAAGGAAAAAATAAAACCGTATATCGCCGAGAACGTAAAAGGTTAAGCATTTACCTACGACGACGGAAAATTACCTACGAAATTTATTACTTCGAAATTTTCGTTGAAGGACGAAACCAAATAATAAATTTCGATATTATTCCGATGAAAGGTTATGACATCATTTTCGGAAAACCGTAATTATATTAATATAACCCCTTGATCGATTGGGTAATTAAGTAGGTAAACTTTACTTCATACCTTTTCGATAAAAAAAACAAAACACGAAAAAACCTTAACATTTAATCGAAAATAACGACGAATATAGGCATAGAGATACGATAAAAACCTTACCACCTATAAAAATAAAACACAAGAAAAAATAAGGGTGTTATAAAAAATACGACGTATCATTGTTACCGATAAAAGAAATTTACAAAAAATAAGCCATTATTTAAAATATTAACCCTTAAAGTTAAAAACCATAACTAACGTGCCTTTATAATACCAGAAATATAAACGACTATTTCAAAAAAAACCATTTATAACGAAAGTACTAAAACATAACGATTAAAATTACGAAATAATCCTTAAAAAAGAAATATTAACCGGGGTTTATTTGATTTATAACCTTGATAAAATAAAATTATTAATATTACGTAAATACCTTATAAATAAGTTTACAAAAGGTTAAACAGGACGTTTTACTTTACTACCCGGATATCCCATATTCTTTATATTTAAAAAAAGGAAAATTACGTCTAGTTATTAACTATAAATAATTAAACGATATCACAGGTAAAAACGAAACACTATTACCCTTACTTAACGAAATAAAAATCGGCTTTATAAAATAAATTAATTTATAAGGTTAAACATTAAAAAGAATATAGATAAATCCGCATTAAATTAAAATACGAATGAAAACAACTTTAAGACGAAATACGAACTTTTTAAACATTTCGTTATAGCCTTCGGACTTACGAATGCGTTAATAGCCTTTTGACGAATAGTTAATTATATACTTAAAAATAACTAAATACCTTCGTTATTTGTTACCTTAACGACATTCTTATTTACTTAAAAAATAAAGAGGAATATATAAAATACGTTCATACAATTTTCTAAGCATTATAAAATGCCAATTTATTAGTTAATATAAAAAGCTAATTTTATACATAAAAATGAAGAGGTTTAAGACATATTATTACGCTAGGATATATTAAAATAAACGGTAAGAAAATGGTTGCAATATAAAAATGGAAAACCAATATTACGGTTAAAGAAATACAAATTTTCTTCGGATTTATTAATCATTACAAAAAGTTTATTGGATATTTTAATAAAATAACTACGGTATTATCGAACCTAAAAAAAGGAAATAAACTCCTTGAGATAATAAAACCGGAAAGCCCTTTTCGGAAAATTAAGGACGCGATTATTAACAAGCTAATATTAATTATATATAACTTAAACTACTTAATTAAACTTAAAACCGGCGTTTCGCATTATAGTTTAAATGTAATAACCGGATACCGCGATAATTGAAATAACTTATATTTTATCGTATTTTACTTTACAAATCCAAAAAAATAAAGTTAAATTACGGCATTCGCGATAGAAAATTCATAACTATCGTTAAAGCTTTTCGAAAATTAAACATTACGTTGAGGACAACCTTTACTAAATTGAGGTATATACGGATTACAAAAACCTTATTCGCTTTATTATTACCAAAGAATTAACAAGACTATAATTACGTTAGGCCGAAAAACTAATAAAATACGACTCTTTTATAATTTATCGAAAGGATTTTTAAAAAAAAACGTATTTAGCAGAAAACTAAACCTAAAAAAAGTAATTAAAGTTAGTTACCAAATCTTAGACATTACGCTAAAAAAATACTTGCAACTATAATACATAACAACGATCAAAGTAATAACACCTTTTAATTTATACTAAAGATTTCAAAAATATAACGATAACTTAATTAAAAATGAAAATGGAAAATAACACAAATTTTATCGAAAAGGCAAAAAATACTAATACGAAATATATACAAACATTAGTTACACGGATAACCAGAGCTTTACAAAACCTTAAAACGATTATAACGCATTTATTACTTTCTTAAAATAAAATCAATAATAAAAAGAATACGATAATAATACTATATATGTAATAAGGCAAAAACTCGACGACACAAACCATAAGGAGAATTATAGCTATTACCAATCGTAAAACGACCATACAATTCCGTTATTTTCGATTTTATTATTAAATTCTTATTATTAAGAAACCGAGTTACGGACGTACATTACGATAATATCTTTGTAATCGTTAACCGATTTACCAAATTTTCTTATTTTTTACCATATAATAAAAATACGGATATAAAGCAATTAGCTTATTTTATTTTAAGGAATATCTTAGAAGTATACGGATTATTAAAAAATTTGTTTTAAATAAAACGATAACATTTATTTTTAAATTGTGTCAAAAACCTATAATATAATTATTTTTAAACTGTAAACTATTTAACCTATTTATACCTTAAATAAACGGATAAGATGAAATAATTAACTGAATATTAAAAACTTATTTACGATATTATACTAATTACGAATAAAACGATTAATCTTAAAATCTACTTATTGCGTAATCAACTTATAATATTAATTATTGCGAAAATATTAAGACGGTTTTAATGTATACCAACTTTAGATTTATACCAGAAATTTATAAAAACGTATATGAAAAAGAACTAGTTAATATTAAAGCAATCCTAATATTAAAACAACTTAAATAACGATACGCCAAAAATAAAACCGGAATTCGAATTTGTAGGTAATGAAATTAAAAGAAAGTAAATTAAAAAGGTTAAAAAATTTAATTTTTAAATGGGAAAAATAATTTACATCGGGTTTAAAAAACTCCAAACTAAATAATTAAATCAAAAACTTAACTCTAAATATATCGGTTTATACAAAATCGCCTAAAAGCTTTTTTGAAAAATTCTTTAATTAAAATTATTACTTAAACTGAAACTTTATCCATTTTTTAAAAAAGAATTCTTGACTCGAATTAACAGTAAACATTATTAAAGTTAACATAAAATATAAACACGAACTAAAGAAAAACATACCTATATACGAAACAAAGAAAATTTTATGTAGACGGGAAAAAAAGCGGATTTATCGAATAGCTAGTTATATTAAAAAATTACACAAATTCCGAAAATATATAAAAACCCGTCAAACTCTTTATAAATACTTAACGACTTTTAAAAAGCTTTTGCTAAAAATACCGGAAACGTTTAAAATAATTTCCTAATCCGGATTTTGCTAAAAAGAATTAATTAATAACCCTTAATTCAAACCAGATAATTACTTTTGGAGCCTAAACGGCTTACGCGGCAGCTTTTATTTCGCCCTTTTTTTACCGCTTTAATTCGTTTAAATCCTTAATACTACGACGAACCATTTTAACGGTTTTTTTTGTAAAGGTCTTTTTTGCTTACGAAAACGTTATAAACGAACGAACGCTTCGAAAAACGACATCTCGGTTTCCTTTTTCTTACGCTTAATCAGGTCCTTCTTACGAAAATCGCGGAATATCGATTATAAATCCACTTTACCAATATTATAATTAGCGTATTTTTTATTTCTATAAAAACTATAACGAACTTTACCTTTTACTATAATACAATTAAAACGGTTAACACGAAAACAAATCGAATATTAAGGTATATTTACATTAAACTTGTTAATAAAACGAAACAAACTTTATAACGATTTAAATTAAAATCTAAGTTTCTTTTTTCGAAACACGATTAAACGTAAATATGGTAACCAAAAAACCGAAAAGGAAAAAAATAAAAAAAAAGTAGAAAAAAGTTCCTTACTTAATTAATCGAAAATAATAAATATTTTTTAAAAGTAAAAATACTAAAAGGGAAAAAATCGTATTATATCTTAATTAATATTGGCCCTTAAACGGTCGGAACCATAAGCAAGAAAACCCCGACCGGACAAATTACGTAATCAGAAAAAAATCGAACGTAATCGGTTCGATTATATTCGATTAATGGTCGAACGGGATCGAATTAATTATATTCGATTAATAATTAAACGGGATCGATTCGACTATATTTAATCATAGAAACTATGATAGGATATGTACGCTTATTACCTTTTATAGTTTAAACAAATTACCAGCTTATGATATAACTTTATTACCTAACTTGCTTTTAATAATTTGCTATTATTAAACGTAATTATCGCATACCTTGTTACTTAATTTCCTACGACATTATTATTAACATAAACCGTACGACTCAGGTTTAATAATTAGTTAAACCGACCAGCCGTTACAATTTACGTAACGATATTTATATAAACGTATTAAAAGTTTTATACATTTTCCCGAGTTATTATAAATAATAAAGAAAGTAATTAAGGAAGTTTTGAAAAAAGCTTTGCGAGTTAATAAGGATAAAATAACGCCTATTGATCGCGTTCCATCCAAAACCGAACGACGTTACAGAAAAAGTAAATTAAAAGGTATTAACTTATTTACGAACTTTCGTAACATACGCGTAATAAAAATGGAATAAGCTTTTTCCGGATACGATACTCGTAATTAATAACCGCGATACGATTTTAATAAAATTAAGCTCATTTTCTTACTTTACGGTTATTATGCCGACCCGATCCTATAAATAAGAAGCAACTTAATGTTTATTAAAAATCCTCGTATAAAAGCCGCAAGTCTCGTAATAAAGTGACCAAAAAGTACCAAGTTCGTTTAAACGGCTATGACAGCTACTTAATAAACGTTAAAAAAAGATCACTTTTTTACGGAAAAATATAAGGTAAAAAATAAAGTATAATTATCTCTTAAAAACGTTATTACCGTATGGCCCACAAAGAACTAGTTTACTTCCAGGCGAAAGATTAAATAACGAAGGTAATAAACTTATACGTAACAAAACTGAACACTTTTTAAAAAAATTCAGAACCGTTTTTATATAAATTTGTTAAAGCGCGTAAACGCGGATTTTTTATTATCGTAAATTAACGTAAATACATAAGGGGGGGGGGGGGGGGGGGGGGGGGGGGGGGGGGGGGGGGGGGG
>QJNU01000148.1:0-136244 GCA_004154915.1 Monosporascus ibericus | reverse complement strand
ACCTGACCACCTATCCAAAGATTGGGAGTTCGAGTCGTGGAAAGAGCAATTATAACACTGGGCGTAGATGACAATCTTGCACTATGACTGAACCAGCTGTTGCCTCCAGAGTACCGGCGCCAACAACTGAGGGGGTGTGTCAGATAAGTAGCGTAATAAGTGCGCACTTATCAATACAGTCTTTTGGTGCAGTGGCTACGCAACAGTTTTCGCAGATCGGGGAAAATGTCGGTTCGGGCGCGTCTGCTGTGGTATCGGGCCTTTAAGGTAGTTTCGACAATATCGTATATAGAACTAAGCTTTTTATAACTTAATTTTAGAGTTAGTTTCTTAGCTTAAATGGCTAGGTTCATTCTTGCTTCTTTTATAAGTCGTTTCATATTATTGGTATTAAAAAATGGGCAATTAAAGTTGTATAGTTGAAATGTTAAGAAAAACGGTCCGCGAGGTAGTTTGGGCCGCGAGGTGATATAGGACGTTATCGAGTTAAAGTATAATTAAAGAGTTTTATCGTAGAGATATTTATGTTATTTCTTAATATGTTACGTTTAATAGGAACCTTTAAATATAGAAATATTTTTAAAAGTTTATACATTTGATTTTATAATTTTTAAAAAGGTAAAATTAAAGGTTATATTAAAAAACAATTATTTTTAAATTTCCGTTTAGTAATAAAAGATGGTATAAATATATAGATAATTATTAGATTAAGTACGCGGTTAAAAATGCCGAAGAATAGAAACTTTTTTTGCGAAGAATTTTATTTGTTAAACAACAACAGGAATTTTCCAAATTAAAGTTCAAAAATTTTAATTTGTAAGGTTTTATATAATATCAGAAGAGGATACGTAATTAAATCGAATTATTTTTAATATAAAATAAAATAGTGAAGGTTGTAATTAATTCACGCGTAGCAAATAATTTTGTTTCTTTTATTATAACGGAAAGTTTAAAAATTTTATAAAAATAACATACTACACCTCCGAGCTATACATACCAACGAGCTATACACTTTTTTCACTATTTTAACAATTCAACTTCAATTACATATTTCTTAACAACCATAATATGGAACGACTTACCAAAAAAGCGAGAATAAACCTAGCCGTTTAAGCTAAAAAGAACAACCCGAAACTTAGTTATAAAAAGCTTAATTCTATTTATAACGTCTCATTTATTACCTTAGAAACGCGAATTAAGGGCAAACGCGCCTGATCTAATACCGTCCCCAATTTGCGAAATTTAACGCCGACCGAAAAGAAATCCATTGTCGAACGTATCCTTAATTTTAATACGCGAACGTTTCCTGTCCGGCTTTAGTACGTTAAAGATATAGCGAATTTGTTATTAACTTGACGCGTTACGGGACGCATTAAGGTTAATTAGGCGTTAAAATTTATTAAACGGTAAAAAAAGCTTTAAACGTATTTAAATCGAAAATTCGATTATTAACGGGTATTATGCGAAAATTTAAAGGTATTTCGTAAATAATTTAAACTTGTTCAGGTTATAATTGCAAAATACGATATCGTAAAAAAAGGATATTTATAACTTCGACGAAACGGGCTTTTTAATAAAGCTTTTAATGGTATATAATATGGTAATTATAAGTATCGAAAAACGTAAAAAACTTAAATAAATATAATAAGATAATCGGGAATAAGTTATAATTATATAAGTTGTTAATTCGTAAGGTTAAGCTATACCGGTATTTATTATTTTAGCGGGGAAAACTTACTTTCGTTTTTGGTATTGCGATAACTTATTACCAGCAAATTAAAAAATCGATATTAATTATAATGGCTGGATAACGAACGAATTAAGTTTAAAATAAATTCAGCATTTCGATAAATATACTTAAATACGTACGAAAAGAACGAAACGTTTTTTTATTTTCGACGGTTACGAAAACTGTTATTCGATAAAATTCGAAAAATATTGCGCGAATAATAATATTATTACTTTTTACATACCTTCTCATTCGTTTTATCGATTTTAACCTTTTAACGTATTTTGTTTTTTTTATATTTTTTTAAAGCGCGCTTATTTATTTTATATCGACAATTTAATACGACGTTACTATACCTATATCGCGAAAAAAAGATTTCTTTAGCGGTTTTTACAACACGTTTAAAGCGGCTATAACGTCTGATAATATTGAAGCTAGATCCGTAAAAGCTGGGCTTATTTTATTCGATTTTAATAACGTTCTTTCCGAATTAGAAATTCCTCCAGCTATACCTACGCCGACCGTTTTCCCGCTTACTTCCTTAAGTTCCATACGTTCCTTTCGTACGAAAAGTTTTTAAAATATTTAAAAACAAAAAGATGGAGACGGTATTTATAAAAGAAAGTTAAAAATTACTAGGGGAGCTCGCCGACAAAGATGGTTAAATCGGTTAATCTTTTAACAAAAAATAACATAATATTTTTATACGAAAACGTTTTTCTTAAAAAAAACCGACTAAATTACGCGAAACCAATTATTTTTTTAACAAACGCCGAAAAACCAACAATAAACGTTTTTAAAAAGAAAAAAATACTTACTATAAAAAAAAACAAGCTTTCTTGGCTAAAAAGAAAAAGGGTGGTACAAAAATGTAGCCAACAGTAGTTAAAAATGATCGTCGTAAGAGGGTTAAAACGAAAGAACGGAAATATAGTATTTGTGATAAGCCCGGACATAATGCGCGTACTTATGAAAAAGCTATAAATACGTCTAACGAAAAAGAATTCGTTTAATTTGAATTGATTTAATATGTTATAGTTAATTAATTTGAATTTGTTATCGCAAGGTGCCAAAAAGTGTACAGCTCGTTGGTATGTACAGCGCGTAGGTGTGATACGTTACATTAATTCCGTCGTATATAATTAATTTTATATATAAGTTGTTATTAATTCCTAACGATTTCCTGCATGTATATGACTTCGATCTTAATATTTTAATACCTGCATATTTGCATATTTAGGTATATATATATATATTTATATATTAGGTGTAATCCTTAGTTATCGTTTAAGCTTTTAAGTTATAAATTATTATTATATTCGCATTTTAATAACTTAATTAGTTTATTTATAATTACCATATTATTATTTAAAAAGAGTATTAGCCCCAATACAAATAGGAACGTTAAGAAGCTAAATACGTCGGATTCCGAAAGATTCGTCTATATCGTTATTATACCAGTATGGGAAAAAGATAATATAATGCAGCTATTTAGTAAGATGCATAATAATAATTTTACTCCTTATTTTATTTAATAAATTACACCGAAAGTCCGTTTTGATCGAACTATTTTTTATTTACCTTTTAATTAAAACGGGAAACGTTTATTAAAAATATTACCTTAGCTTTTTATTAAATTAATAAAAAATAAAATGATTTCGTATTAATTTTTATAGCAAATATTTATAATCTTAATAAACCGTATTTACTTACGTTTTTAATATATTGTTACCTTTATATAATTAATCGCCCTAAATATATTTTAAAATATTTTAGCCGTTATTATTAAAGCCGGTAAAATAATTTTTAACGGTTAAGCCGGATATATTTTTAGTAAAGTTACGAAGCTAATTAAAATTAAAAACTTAAAATATATTTGATTTATTACTTATATCAAATTTTAGATTAATAAAGGACTTGAAGGTTATTAGGTTAATATATTACATATCCGATTAAAGCGTTAAATATTAATATTTAATACTTACTTTACGGTTAACTGTATGTAATTATTACTGTAATTATACCAAAATGCTTAGATAAAATTAAAAATTAATAATCTTTTTGCTCGTATAACAATTATAAGGATACTTATCCAGGTTAAATCCTATACTTGCGGTTTATAGATAGTTTATGTATTTGTTACGAAACAGGAAAGACTCCCAGGCCAGAATTGAGACCCTAGAAAGGTGACCCCAACGGGTAAACCTCGGCCCCACAAATGATCTCTGTCGCGTTGACAGAGACCATCCAGAGACTCCTAGGGGACCATACAGAGAGGCTTCAGGGACCTCAAGGAGATGAGAAGGATATATATGAACCAAGTTTCCCATGTAGATAGCACCTACTTAGTTTCGTTCTCTAGCTATCAATCTAAGCTCTCAACTGGAGGCAACTGCACCGTTCTCTAATTGAGGGAAGAGTCTTTAAATCTCTTTAACGAACAAGACCCCTAGTGAATTATTCCTCGCCCTATTGTTACCTGCAAATCAAGACCCCATTTCGGATACTGCTCATACTTCCAGGTGGATGTATGACAGGTTCGTTACAGTATTTTATATTATTACGCGTAATTCTTTAAAATGGGAAAATAATAATTTAAATGAACCGATGAAATAGGGCGAGATTATTATTAAATTTAAAATAACTAACATAATTAAAGGGTACTTAGGTTTAAAATCGAATAATAATAATATTAAAAGACTTGTAGGATTATGGCCTGGAAAGTTTCTGTTTTTATTATTAAAAAAGGAAATTAACGATTTAAAAAAGGCCGATAATCCGGAATCTAATTAGTTACCTCGTTTTATAAAAGGTAAACGACCACGACCGACAAAATAACAGATTAAAGAAACCAGTAATTTGTTAATTAAGATATTAGTTATCCAGCTTTTTATTTTTTAACCTTATATACTTATTAATTAGCTAAAATAAGCCTTTAAAGTATTTATACCTTTTTTTTTATTCCGTAAACTACTTAATCCCTTCCGATTTTCCAAAAATTATTATTTAAGCCGAAGTATAAATTACGATTACCCCTTAATAATTAAAAGGCTTAAATAATAACAAAGGGTTGATATAATATACCGTATAAATGGTTAAAAGATATATACTAGATTATAAAAAAGCGACCTAAATCATATTTTCCGTAAGGCTAGCCTGGTTAACTTAAGTACAAAACTCGATTGCGAAGGAGGTAAAGCAAAATAAAGCTTAAAAGGATAAAAAGAAGGTTAAATAACGGAATAAGCTGACGAAACGTCGAAAACGAAATCTTAAGTTAAAAAAGATAAAGGATAAGCCGTATAAACGTTAACTAGATTAATTAATATGTTTTATGTATATTTCTTTATTTATGGCGTTAAGAGTTAGTTACGTTAGCATTTAATTTTTAAAATAGATCGAGGACGATTTTATTTCGAAAAAGAAGGGTTAAAATGGTGCAGGGTACAGAGCCGGGTACGTAGCTTTGCCGATTAATTAGTTATTACCAGTTATGTATTTCTAGGAGTTCATTTTTCGCTGGGCGCAACCTCAGAAAAACCAGATACTTATTATCGCTTCATATATAGATTCAACACCATATAACACAGTTTACGTTACCTTCATTATCTTTTGAACAGCGGGTTCAATCGTGACACTCTCGTCAATTATGCACTGATCAGGACCAAATCACCCCGTCCCAATTCATTACCTTAACGACATCCTCATTTATTCCGAAATTTTAAAAAAGCACAAAAAGCATATAGTTCAAATACTTAAAACCCTGAATAAAGCGAACATCCGAATCAACCCAGCCAGGAATATATAGCACATATAAAAGCTAAACTTTCTAGGAGATATATTCACCATCGGTCAAATTTAGATTTAACGCTTTAAGATAAAAATAATTAAAAACTGGCCTATCTTTAATAAAACAACCGTTACTAACATCCGACAAATCTTAGGATTTACGAGTTACGTACGAATCTTAATTAAGGGATGCGAAAATATAATTCAACTATTAACGAAACTTACCATCAAAAAATATATAGGAAAAGAATTCGAGCTTTTAAAGGATATAAAAAAGGCATTTTAAATCTTAAAAAACGCAATAACTAATAGACGCATAATAAAACTACCTAATGCAAACAAAAAAGCGCCTGAAACGGACGTCTCAGATTACGCACTAGATGTTATCCTGAAATAACTAAAAGATAATAACAAATGGTACCCAATAACCTACTATTCGAAAGCGCTTAAAAATATAAAACTTAAATACCTAATCTATAACAAAAAACTGCTAGCAATTATTAACGGTTTTAAGAAGTAAGAGTCTTTCCTTAATAAAACTAAAGAATTTTTCGATATCTACTCCGACCATAAAAACTAAACAAACAACCTAAAACTTAAATAATTTTCTCATCAATGTTTAACTTTAAAATATATCATATTAAAAAAAAAAGGATAACATCTAGGCAGATATTCTTAGTCTCAAAGACGTCTATAACCCCAAGGTTCCCAAACGAAGCATATAGATGCTATAGTACAATAAGGATGGCATTATATAGTTATGCGAGATTTTAAAGAAACTAACCTTTAAACTTTTAACGAAGTTTCGAAGTTCTTACGATACAAAAAAAAAAAAAAAGTTTAACAGTTAAAAAGATAGCTAAAACAACCAGCTATTATACCGTGGGAAAATTTACGTTCCTAAGGGCTAACAAAAATAATTCGTAAAAGAATTTTACGAAGACTTATTGCATGGATATTAAAAAGATTATAAAATTACTTCATGGTTATAAAAGAAATATAACTTGCCAAAGTTACGCTAAATAATTAAAAAGGTTATTAAAAATTATAACATTTGTAATAAGGCCAAAGCAGCACGGCATAAGCCCTACGGGCTGTTATAACCTATTAACATTTTTAATAAGATATAAAATATTATAACGTACCACACCAGCTCCCCGCTCACACCAGCTCGCCGCTCGTTTTTTTACCATTTCAACCATATAGCTTTAATTATTTATTTTTTAACACCAACAACATGGAACGGCTTACAAAAAAAGCGAAAATGAACCTAGCCGTTCAAGCTAAAAATCGGAACCCGAAACTTAATTATAAACGTCTTTATGCGATATATAACGTCTCCGAATTTACCTTAAAAAACCGATATAACGGTATAGCTTCCCGAGCCGATATTATCCCTAATTTACGAAAATTAACGCCAACCGAAAAAAAAGCGATTGTCGACCATATCCTTAACTTAGATACGCGAGCGTTTCCTATCCGGCTTTAGCATGTTAAAGATATGGCGAATTTATTATTCGCCTAGCGCGTTATAAAACGCGTCGGGGTTAATTAGGCGTCGAAATTTGTTAAACGGCAAAAAAAGCTCCAGACGCGTTTAAATCGAAAGATCGATTATTAAAAAGTATTATGCGAAAATTTAAAGGTATTTCGTAAATAGTTCGAATTCGTTCGGGTTATAATCGCAAAATACGGTATCGTAAAAAAGGATATTTATAATTTCGACGAAACGGGCTTTTTAATGGGGCTTCTTATAGTATCGGGCATAATAATTATAAATACTGAAAAACGTAAAAAACCTAAATAAACGTAACAAGGTAATCGGGAATAAATTATAATTATATAAATTATTAATTCGTAAGGTTAAGTTATACCGTTATTTATTATTTTGGCGGGAAAAACCTACCTTAATTTTTAATATCGTAATAACTTATTATTAACCGATTAAAAAGTCGGTATTAATCTTAATAATTAAATAATAAACGAATTAAGTTTAAAATAAATTTAATATTTTGATAAGCATATACGAACGCGTACGAAAGGAACTAAACGTTTTTTTATCTTCGACGGCTACGAAAGTTATTATTCGATCGAATTCGAAAAATATTACGCGAATAACGGCATTATTACGCTTTATATACCCGCGTATTCCTTTTATCGGCTTTAACCTTTCGACGTTTCTTATTTTTCCGTTTTAAAACGCGTTTATTCGCTTTATATCGAAGGTTTAATACGACGTTATTATACCCATATCGCGAAAAAAGATTTCCTCGCCGGTTTTTACGACGCGTTTAAAGTTGCCATAACGTCCGATAATATTAAATCCGGATTTGCAAAAGCTGGATTTGTTTCATTTGATCCTAATAACGTCCTTTCCGAATTAAAAAATTTTCCGGTTATACCTATACCGACGGTCTCGCTACTTACCTTTACCGATTCTAATTTTTCCCTTTTTACGAAAACCCTTAAAAATATCTATAAAGCAATTAAACAAAAACGTTATTTACAAAAAAGGATTAAAAATTATTAGGGTAGCTCGCCGACAAAAATGGTAAAATCGGTTAATCTTTTAACGAAAAGTAATTTATTACTTTTATACGAAATTACTTTTTTTTAAAAAGAAACTGCCTAATTACACGAAACGAACCATATTTTAAACAAACGTCGAAGGACCAAAAATAAACGTCTTCAAAAAAAAGGGACATTTATTATATAAGAAGGATAAGCTCTTTTAACCGAAAAGGAAGGAAGTGGTAAAAAAATGTAACCAATAACGGTTAAAGGTAGTCGTCGTAAAAAGGTTAAGACGAAAGAACGGCGATGTCGCGTCTGCGGCAAGCCTGGACATAATGCGCGCACTTGTCAAAAAGTTGTAGAGACGTTTAGCGATAAAGAATCCGATTAATTTTAATTGATTTAATGTATTATGGTTGACTTATTTGAGTTTGTTGTCGTAAAGTGTTAAAAAACGAGCGGCGAGCTGGTGTGAGCGGGGAGCTGGTGTGGTACGTTAGTTTAAAATTTTATTACCAATCTTTTTTTATTCAAAGATCTAATTATTAGAATTAAATACGACGAAATCTTGGTAATCGTTAACAAACTTACTAAATATAAGTACTTTTTACCTTTCCAAAAAAAGATTTCGACGGCAGAATAATTAACCTATACATTTATCCGATATTACTTTAACAAATACAAAGTGCCAAAAAAGAATTTTTTAATAAAGATAGGCTTTTTACGTTCAAATTTGGTATTAGCTTTTTTAAATAAATAAATGTTAAGCTTAAGTTCTTAATAATTTACCATTCCTAAATAAATGATTAAACGGAATAACTAAACTAAACATTAGAATAATACCTTCGAAGTTACGTTAAATACTAATAAAATAACTGGGTAAAGTTATTACTATTAATACAAATAACTTATAATACGTTTACCAACGAAAATATAAGCGTATCCCCCTATATAGCCATATACGAACATAAAGTAATAACCTAATAATAAAAATAGTCAATATATAAATCTCCTATAATTATTATTATAACCCTACGAACAAAGATAATAGTAACAAAAATCAAGATAATATAAGTTCGATTACGAACCGAGCTACAGTTTTTTTAGTAAAGAATGGCCTAGTATTGTAACAAAAAAAGAATTAAAAGATTAAATTTAGCAAAAGGAGATAAGGTTTACCTATTACGATAAAAATAAAACGTAACGTTAAACATCTCACAAATTAAAACTAAAAGACCTAACGATAAGCTTAATTTTAAAAAGTTTGACCTCCTTAAAATTAACGAAATTATTTCTCAAAACAATAAAGATATATCTTATTTTCTATATTTCCATATTTAAGCCAGCACCGAAAAGTATCCCGTTAAAGATAAGCCTAAAAATCGAAAAGGACGATAACGAATATAAGGTCGAAAAAGTACTAAACTCCAGAATAATTAAAAATAAAATCCAGAACCTAATTAAATTAAAAAGGTACTCATACGAAAGAAATACTTAAGAAATACTTAGTTACCTAACGAACGCGATAAACCTAATTAAAACGTTTCACCGGCAGAATTCTGACCGACCGTTTCCAGCGTAGCCAAAGTCGCAGGCGATAATAATCCCCCGCTTAAATCTAGATCTGCGGCGCTTTAATCGAAAGAAATAAACGCCTCTGCCATAGCATCTATCTCAGATATAAGCTATGCTTACTTTGCTTCCATATGACGCTATTCTTCTTCCATCTTTTTTTATTTTTCTAACTAATCTAGGTTCAGATTTCTTTTTTTAAATAATATTACCGCCTTTTTTTTTAAAAAAAAAAAAAAAAGTTTTATTAAAAGCGCAACCGCCTTAATCTCCCAATCAACTTTAGTAACTTTTCGTTTTATTTACGACGTTTCTTTTTTACAACTTCTTAATACGCTAAAAACTCGTCCTTTAAGGTGCGTTGCTTTTTTTGTAACCGTTTCTGCGTTTCGTTCATCTTTTTAAGAGAATTCATAGTTAAAACGTTACAAAAAGGACGTTGACGACGAGTGCAACAATTGCAGTGCAGAAACTCGGGAACGTAAAAACAATCGGTTTTATTAAGCCGAACATAATTAGAACAAGGAACAGCCTTGATGCTAAACTTCTTAATTAAATCAGTACGAATATTGCGAAAATCGCGTTTATTTAAACGAAACTTTTTTTTCTTTTTGGATACGGCTTCTTATAATAAAATTAGCTGGAAAATTCCTAAAAGGATTCTAACAAAAATAAAGGTAATTACCTATGATTCTTATCTTTAAGACAAAAATCCCTAGAAAGGAGAAATAATATTATAAGAACAAAAGTTCCTATTTTTAGGAAACCTACTTATAAGGCCTAGTATGGGCCTATTTTGAGTAAACTACGGATAAAAAAGCTTGATTTCTTGGTAATCTAAATAATCTAAATAATCTAGGTATTGTAGGACTAGATTATACAGATTACACAGATTTACGATACATTTATCAAAAAACAATTAAATATATATAAACTAAATCTTTTATATAAATAGCACCTACTTAATTTCGCTTTTTAGCTATTAATCTGAGCTTATATCCAAAGGCAGTTGTTTTTTATTATAGGAAGAGTTTTTAAACCTCTTTAACGAATAAACCCCTAATAAATTATCCTTCGCCTTATTATTACCTGCAAATCAAGATTCCTTTTCGGGTACTGCTCATACTTCCAGGTGGATGTATGACAGGTTCGTTACACTAACTTGCTGCTACCGTGATGACGTCGATAGTGTCTTGGGTAGCGTATGTCCTTAGGTGTTTATACCATCGTTGATCCCTTAAATCTGTTCCGGTTTAATCGTGAAAGTTAAATCCTTGTTTGTACATCCGTATGATCCGTTTCTCGATGTACTGCTATTCTTGCATGTGTCTAGGGTAATGGGTGCGCTTGCAGTAAATAGGATGAAGTTTCCCGTGTCGGTCTAGTTGTACTGGTTAGGCTGGCTGATCCGGTTAATCGGGCTGCTCCATATTTGCTTATCTAGCTACTTCGACTCTCTGGGCTTCTAACTGGTTGCGGGGTTTTTCGAACGTACGGGTAAGCTCGATCTTATCGTTAGTAAGTTACGTAACTGCGTTAATTAACCAGTTAAGTCGACGTAGGGCTTTTTTTAAAAAAAGATTAAGTTAAATTTCTTCGTTATTGGAACTTATGATATTGTTTTCAAGGACCTAAAAGGTTCCTTTAAGGGCGGGCTGCTTACTAAATAACATAATGTTAAAAGTTATTAAAGTTTAATAATATTATTAAATAAAAGCTTATAACGTATAACGGTTAAAGGGTTTAATTAATTATTAAACCTAAGTCGTACGATTTATGTTAATAATAACGTTATGGAAAATTAAATAATAAGGTATATAATAATTACGTTTGGTAATAGCAGATTATCGAAAGGTAATCTAGGTAACTAAGTTATATTACAAGCTGGTAATTTATCTTAAATTACGAGAGGTAATAAGCGTATATATCCTATTCTGTTTTCCATAATCGAATATGGTCGCACCGACTACGTTCGACTATTAATCGAGTGTGGTCGAACCGACCGCGTTCGATCACTTTTCTAGTTACGTGATTCGTTTAATCGGAGTTCTCTTGTTTATGGCTCCGACCGTCTGGTGGGCCAAGAATGGTTGGGCCATAACATTTAGTAGGAAATTAGTGGGCGCATGGATTCAATTAACCGGCTAGGATGTACGTCTAATACCGGGAAAAAGGGTGCCTCCCGGGTATTTCGCTTACTCGGCCTGTTGGCTTAGGTACCGTGCACCTTATGCATTCCGGCACCCCTTTTTTCAATTCGACAGCTGCAACAGAGTTAGGTAGGTCGATGATAAGGTCAGGTTAAGACCTAGGGTTTCCAGGGCTTCAAAGCATCGCCGGCTCTCGAACGGGCCTACAAATTAGCAGGGGTCTTAGAAATGGGCCCTTACGCACGGACGGCAAGGTGCGCTTATTTTTACTCTCCTATTTAGGACGTACTCAAATTCCAAATTAGGAAATCGGTTTCTAAAGGAACGGATGGACGACATAATAACTTTTCGTTCCACTTCCTTCGTTCCTCAGTACGTTAAAACGAGGGCATATCCAATAGCGTGAAGTGCGTTCCTCTATTCGCGAGGGTGCGCAACCCAGGGTTACTTCGTTTGGATCGTGGGTTATGTAAAGCCGGGTGTTACGGCCTTTTGCCCCATCTCGGAGCGGTGCGAGTGCGGCTGTTATACTGAGGTACATAGTATACCTCGAGCAAGTACATATTGTCAGTTTCTTAGCGTTGGCATAGGCCGAACTTGAAAACATGCCCCTCCACGCACAGTTTCCTAGATAATCTTCTTGGACTCCTTTGTCTGCACATCGTTAGACGCCTAAACGGTCCTATCAGCCATGCCCGACTCAAGAGAAGAAGTGAGACTTCCAAGCCCTTCATGACTCATTGATGTTGACTAATCATCTGGCTTGCGCGTCTAGTCGTTAGTCCTGCGGAAAGCCGCCGAGGTGCTCAAAGAAGCAGAGAACCTCGTCCAGTACCTGCGAGAAAAGGAGCTCCCAGAGCCCAATTTCTCTCCATCCTCCCCTCCACACCCGGCTGACAATGACTACGACACTATCCGGATCAATCTTACAGAGGCCGCGCAAGACCTGATCCTCCTAGCTAAAGGTCCCATGCAATGGCTTCGCACCTTCATGTGTTCTATCCACGATCTAGGGGCGTGGCAGACCGCCCTACGATTCAAGTATTTCTCCATCTTGCCCCTTGACCAATCCATGTCAGTGAAAGACATCGCTGCTGAGGCAAAGATGGACGAGGATCGGCTTGGGCGAGTCATGAAACTCTTGGCCTCGCAGCACTGTTTTCGGGAGGTAGAGGAAGACGTATATCAACACACGTCCTTGTCTGCTTTCATTGCGCAGAACAAGGACATTGAGGCGATCGTGGCTTTCCAGTAAGTGATATATTCCATCCACCCCGGACAACACATGGTTTTTACTTAACTACCATGAACGATCATCAGGTTGGACGAGATGTTCGAGGCCGCATCTCTAACAGCCCAATCGATTGAGCGAGCACCATACACTTCCGATAGCGCCCATACCGCCTTCACCCTCAGATTCGGTACTCACCCCTACAAGTGGTACATGGCGAACCCAGAGCGTGGGGCACGTTTTGCATCAGCCATGGCTGGGCTAGCCCAAAGCAAGTCTACGCTTTCTGTATATTCCAAAGATCCGCCTTCCTGACTTCCACCGTAGTGAACAGAGATAGAATTGAGATACGCGACCGCTTCCCCTGGGTCGATCTAGGCAGAAAGTCCGTTGTCGATGTCGGTGGAGGAAGCGGGCACATATCCATTTATTTGGCAACGGTAGGAAGCAACTTTGTTCCGATCCGTCGTAACAGTACGCATTCTCATTCAAACTCAATCCTTATAGCAATTCCCCGACCTGGAGTTCATCGTCCAAGATATCAACCCACGTATGCTAGAGGAAGGTCCAAAGCAGCCCGGTTTCGAATCGGTCGAGAAGCGTGTCTCTTTCATGCAATATGACTTCCTGCAGCCTCAGCCCATTATTGGGGCAGTACTCTTCTTCCTGCGGCAAGTCATCCACAACTACCCTGACGATATCTGCGTCAGAATTCTCAAGTCTTTGGCCTCAGCCATGGAGAAATGTCCCCCGGGCACTATATTGCTGATTAATGACATGGTGATGCCCGAAGCGAACACGGAGCCAAAGGTCGAAGAGCACCATCTGCGGCAGATTGATATGGCCATGTTGAACGGCTACGCCGCTAAGCAGCGGAGTTTGAAAGAGTTTGCGCAGTTACTCAAGCTAGCTGACAAGCGCTTTGAGGTATGTATCAACCGGCGCTTACGGCTGTGTAGCTTTATTCGCATATGGATATGTGATACATCATTACTGAAGTGCTGCGCTAACATTCGATTAGGTCGTCAAGCTACATGGGAAGGGCGTCATGGGACTCTTGGAGGTCCAACTTATACAGTGAGGGTTCCTCTTCAGAGCTAAGAACCAGGGGAATGCGTGTGCTTTACTTAGTTCAGGGGTCGGCATCATGACCGTTGCTCTAGGCCGTCGCTAATCATTAGACATCTACTCATTTGAATTTGAGTCTGCTTTTTTGAGTGTTGCCTAGATAAACCGACTTCTGACCAGCATGGCTCATGCGTGTGCCATCATCATTAGTCGAGTATAGAGCACCGCATAGTGGTACACCCTTCCTTAGTACGACTACTAGGTGCGGATATCTAAATGTGGCTGTAACAGATGTGAGCGTCAATGGTCCTCATCATAACCAGCGCCAGCTTCACTGCGCATGCCACAAGCTCCGTACTCTACGAGACGAGGGGGAGAGTCTCCGGGCAGACCACCCTGGCACCCGTACTTCCTGTGGGTCGCGGTGGCGGTTATTGACGGCAGCTTTGATTCTATTAATAATGTCACAGAAATGAGGAGGGCTGCATAGAAGGGTAAGCCCCTGTACTGCTGGCACCAACGGAATATCGAGACGGCTTACACAGCCTTGAACCCCGACTTCGTGTTGTAGGAGTTTTGAGTAGTATTTTGAATCCCGACGTCGTGTTGTAGGAGTTTCGAGTAGTATTCCGAATCCCGACGTCGTGTTGTAGGAGTTTCGAGTAGTATTCTGAACCCCGACGTCGTGTTGTAGGAGTTTCGAGTAGTATTCTGCGCGGCTGGTACTGTAGCGTAAATTAAAAAGACATCCCCCGACATCGCTTCCAAGACTTGGCGTGCATTATCACTCCGCCGCTGACCGCCACTTATTTAATATAAGTGTTATGCATTGCCATAGCCTCGTCGGGCCGTGATCTAGAGTACTTGGACCTATTTTACATCATCTTCGTACTACTTCGATAATAGGATCGTAGCAGCCATGTATAGGCGCATTTTGTTGCCGCATGATATCTTGGAACATTGTATGATTCGCCTAACTATCCCTCCCAGATCAGACATCTTGCTAGATTACCGCGACCCAGTACCTGGCCCTGCCTGTGATTGCGGCATCACTAGGGTATTGATCACATGCCGACCAAATGCTACCGTAGTCTCATGGTCGGATGAAACGAGGGGACTCTTGGCGTCAAGTGGAGCGAAAAAGAACATCCAATGTCCTATGGGGTCTCTTCCTTTACTGTGTAAAGAGGTGATGGGTAACAATTAATGACCCAATGTAACAGGAGCCTTTTGAACCTAGCCGATTCTGGCTCCTATTAGGCGAAAGACGTCGGTTTAATGATATCTCTAAATCACCTTACGGTCTTGTATAAGTAACATCACGAAGATGTTGAGTAAAGCTTCAAGCCCACATCGTCTAGTTACACGTAACGCTACAGTTTACATCTCCGCCAATGGCAGGCCCAGAACGACAGCGTGAGGCCATCGGCCCTCCTAGGCCCCAATGTCCAGTACCAATTGCTATTATCGGAATGGGTATCTATCCTGCCCCTTTGTATCGTTCTTCGTGTTCTGATCTTGTACAGGTTGCCGATGGCCCGGGGGCGTCTGCAATCCATCACAATTGTGGGAGTTGATGAAGGACAAGAGAGATGGGTGGGCCGAATTCGTCCCTGATCGAATGAATGTCAATGGCTTTTATCATCCCAATGGCCAGCGGCCTGGCAGTATGGTGACCAAAGGCGGTTTTGTCCTTCAAGAAGACCCGCGGCATTTCGATCACTCGTTTTTCGGAATCACGGCCACGGAGGCCATGTCAATGGACCCCAGCCAGCGAAAGTTGCTTGAAGTAACATACGATGCCTTCGAAAGTGCTGGAGAGCCATTCGAAAACTTCTTTGGCTCGAGGACGGGGGTATTTGTGGGCAATTTCAACAATGAGCATCAGCTTATGCAAATGCGAGATCCGGATCATACGCTGCCCTATGGGGTGACCGGAGGCGGGCCGACAATTCTAAGCAATCGAATCAATCATACATTCAATCTTCAGGGACCGAGGTGAGTTTGACTACTTGAATGCATTTCCCGGTACCATTGCCAAGGCTCTATTCATCAACTACGGGCTTGCTGACAACAGAATGGCGCAGCTTAATGGTTGACACGGCTTGTTCAGCATCCATGTATGCACTGCACTTGGCTGTATTATCACTTCGGAACGACGACTGCGATGCAGCCATTGTGGCAGGGGCCAACCTCATCCTAGGCCCTGATCACCAGATTCTAACCACCAAACTAGGTGCGGCCTCACCCACCTCCCGTTGCCATACCTTTGATGCTAGCGCAGACGGCTATGCCAGGGCTGAAGGCTTCGGCGCCATCTACCTAAAGAGGCTCCCAGACGCTCTCGCTCAAGGTGACCCAATTCGCGCTGTCGTACGTGGCACGGCTTTTAATGCAAATGGCAAAACGGGAGGTATAACCCACCCGAGCCCTGAGGGCCAGGAAGCTGTCATTAGACAGGCTTACAAAGTTGCTGGGGACCTGGACCCGAACCTTACAGGTTACTTCGAGTGTCATGGTACTGGTACACCTGTTGGAGACCCGATCGAGGTCTCGGCTGTGGGGAAGGTATTCGCTTCGGGCCGTCAAGACGAGCCGCTGTTGATCGGATCGGTACGGAATTCCTGTCTCTGACCATACTCTGGCGGTCAAAGAATGAGGCTGATCTTGTACAGATCAAGCCAAATCTCGGGCACAGCGAAGCCGCAAGTGCCATGGCACAGATTATGAAAGGGGTGCTAGCTTTAGAGCACGGCGAGATTCCAGCAACGATCGGGATTGAGAAGCTCAACCCGGCGATCGACTTTGAGAAAGAAAGAGTCCAGGTTGTAACTGAAATAACTCCGTGGCCCAGTGATAAGCTTCGACGGATCAGTATTAACAGGTACGATTATGCATGCGTATCCTACTGATGCTGCGGGACTTCTGACACGGGCAGCTTCGGATATGGCGGCGCCAATGCGCATTGCATCTTAGACCATCCGAGCTTAGTTGTTCCTCGTGGCCATCTACGTGAGCTCTCATTTTTACATAGAAGGACCCCGGATAGCTTTCCGCCTGCGAACAACTACCTGGAAAGCGAGGCGCACGGGAATGGCTACAACACGCCTGAGGCGACTGGCAACTTGTCGGCACCACGCAATCATTTCCACATAAATGTCACGGCCAGGGAAATGGATTCGACGAGTCGGTTCCAGTCTTCGCGACTGGTCGAAAGCGAATGCTCCGGAGCTCGATCCTTTGTCTTGCTGCCCTTCTCCGCACACGATGATCAGGCGTTAAGGGCGAACGTGGAGTCCCTGTCGAAACGAATAAACGAATTCAACCTGGCGGACCTGCTCTATACCCTTGGATGTCGAAGGTCGAGGTTTACTCGACGGGCTGTTTCTATAACAGAGTCGAAGGATCTTCCATATGGGCTGAAGGCGGACTCCTTTTCTTTTGGGAAAACAACCAGTTCCCCAATGCAACGAATCGGCTTCGTTTTCACCGGCCAGGGGGCACAGTGGCCAGGAATGGGAGCAAAACTGATACACGAATATGAGATCTTCAGGCAGTCCATTCGCTCCCTGGACAATGTTCTTAGACGACTGCGACAAAGCCCGTCCTGGACGATTGAGGGGGCACTCCAGGAGCCACTTACCACAAGCCAAATTCATAATCCTGAGGTATCGCAAACCGTATGCACGGCTCTGCAGATAGCTCTGGTGAGGCTCTTGAAGCAATGGGGGATTCAACCAGCAGTCACGATCGGGCATTCCTCCGGTAATAGCCTGCTGATCAATGATTTTGAATTCGGTTGCTGAATGTCATACAGGAGAGATCGCCGCCGCATACGCCGCGGGGCGTCTTCGAGCGAGTGAAGCTATTGTTCTCGCATATACTCGTGGACGAATAGTGACGACTAACGAACGCAAAGGGTTAATGATGGCCGTTGGCCTCAGTCCGAACCAGATCAGCCCGTATCTGGGTGATGCTCAGGACGACGTAAAGATCGCTGCTGTCAATTCACCTGAGAGCATAACTCTTTCCGGCGAGCACGGAACGATCGAGGAATTAGCTACGAAACTGACTGCTCGGGAGATTTTCAATCGAATACTGGATACCGGAGAAAACGCATATCATTCCCATCACATGCTAACTCTGGGGCAGCCGTACGAAGAGCTAGCCACTCAAGGGATTCGCGAAATCGAGCCGGCGATACAGCGCGAATCGCCTGGGTGTTCGGTGAGATGGATATCATCGGTAACCCCAGAGGAGGAAGTTGAATCTAGACTTCCCAGGTACTGGCGACGAAATCTCGAATCCCCAGTTCTCTTTTCACAAGCAGTTCAGGTGCTAGCTAGGGAGGAGCCGGTAGATCTCCTTATTGAAATCGGACCCCACCCAGCCTTGGGCACCCCCTTAAAGCAAATCCGCTCAGTCCTAGAACAGGCAGGATTAACGCTTCCGCCATGTGTTCCGTCTCTCCGACGAGGCGAAAATGATGTGGCCAGCATGCTAAGACTCGCTGGAACTCTCTTCATGCGCAATGCTCCAATCGACCTTGTGGCCGTGAATGCAACCGAAAGGATACGGAACGGCAAAATCTATCTCCAGCACGGAGTTCCATGTCCCAGCCTACCTCAATACAACTTCTCATATCCAAAGAAGCCGGTATACTTTGAGAATCGATTCAGCAAGGAGTATCGAACGCGGCAACATCTCCGTCACGACCTTCTTGGAGCGAGACAACCTGGCGGTTCGAGAAGCCGTCCATCATGGAGGAATGTACTCCGCATGAAAGACTTGCCCTGGCTTGAAGACCATAAGATACTCCCACATGCCGTCCTGCCGGCGGCAGCGTACATCGCAATGGCCGTCGAGGCTGTTAGTCAGGTCCATTGGGAGGCGGAAGATGCCGCTCCCATCAAGTCTTTCAAGCTCCGCAACGTTGCAGTCAATTCCACGCTTCGTATCGAGGACACCGAGTTTGGAGTCGAAACGGTGCTGGATATGCACAGGGTGCCTTTAACAAACTCAGGTGCCGTGTCGAGATGGTACCAATTCAGCATCGGCTCGATGGGCCCAGACAGCGGCGGTTGGACTGAGCACTGTACAGGTACCATTAGCATATCAACCGAGCAGACCACAATCGATAAAGGCCAATGGCTGCAAGCGGATACTCGCTCGAGATCACTTGATATCAGACGCTGGTATGACAAATTCAGGGAAGTTGGACTTGGATACGGGCCCGCGTTTCAGGGTCTCTCGAGTCTGCAGGCATATCGCGGCTCGAACTCTGCTGCTGCCAATGTTCTTCTGAACCCTACCGTTGGCGCTGTTCATGGAGGAGAGTCAGACTATGCTGTACACCCGGCGACTATGGACGCGTGTATCCAGCTGGCTCTCATATCATGCCACGCAGGCCAGGTTGAGAATGCAGAAAAGGCGTTCGTGCCTATCGCTGCCAACGACATGTCCATCTGGGTTCCGGAGTCCTTTGGAGAGCAAGGCCGGGGAGTTGCAAGCGGGAAACTGGTTGGCCTCCGCGGCGCTTACGCTCGTGCACAGCTTTGCAGTATGTCAGGGGCACCAATCCTAGACATAGGTGAGCTGAGATGCATAAGCTACGATGGTATATCGGAGACCAGAGCTTCATCGATGTTTACCCGCGGGCCGTACTGGAGACCGGTTGCGAGGGTTGACATTGGCACACTGCCCAAACAATCTACAAAGGAGATGTTCCGTTCGACGGGAATTCCGTACCCAAAGCTTGATGCATTTGATCGCTTCTGCACGCATGCTCTTGCCGCAATTGAAGCCATGCTCCCGAAGATTACGTCTCGAGGGGAGACTCAGATCCGCGGCGAGTTCGCTGATTGGATTCATTCGTGGACCAGATCTGGCCTTATGCAGAAAGAGACTCTGGGGCCCAACGCCGAAGAAATGGTCATGACGATGAAGAGCCTCGGCCTTGAACTAAGCGATGTCCCGGAAGTTAGGTGCATCCAAAAACTATGCGACGATTTAGATATGATTCTCGGGGAGGAAACAAACATCGCCAAACTGCAGATGGAAGAGAACATTTTGCAACAGCTCTATGCGTCGGGCATTACAATGCGCGGGGCTTACCGCCAGCTTCAGCAGCTTGTGGACCTCCTGGCTCATAAGAACCCAAGGATGCGGATATTGGAAGTTGGCGCAGGGACGGGCCGCGCAACTGCATTCGTGCTAGATACGTTGGCGTCAAAAACCGCATTTAGGAGGTTCCAGGAGTACAGATTTACGGATCGTATCGCATCACGTCTTTCAGATGCACGGGACAGGTTCAAAGGTCATACTGGGATATTTTTCCAGGAGCTGGATATCCAAAGAGACCCTGTCAGCCAACGATTCCAGCCCCATTCGTATGACCTGATCATCGCTGCTGGAAGCTTTGTCGAAGTTGACGATATTGCAAGAGTGCTATGGCGCCTCCGTACACTACTGAAGCCTAAAGGGACATTGGCTCTCGCTGAGGTTACGCGTCCAAGATTGGGGTCTGAGCTTCTCTCTCGCGCATTGGCGGAGAGATGGACTCAAGGCCAGCTGGTTCGAAGTGAAGCTGCGTGGTGCCACCTTTTGGAGAAATGCGGGTTTTCTGGGGTCGATATTGCTCTTGACGACGTACTTGATACCCCCCTTGTTAAGACATTGTCCTTGCTAACTAGTGGGTAGTATGATGGTGACCAAGCCACGTCGACGGTCATGCTCTCAACACCAGCCGACCCCGTTGAGCACCTTGAAGCGAATGCAAACCAAGAAGGCATTTATTTGGTATATCGGGACTCACCTCCGCTTCTCGCTGACGCAATCGATAAAGCTCTAAAGGAGACAAGATCCTATGCAATCTATACAGAGCTCTTAGCTCATGAAGAAATCCCTGAGGGCTCTACAGTCATCGCACTTGTTGACTACGAAGACGTCACGCTCCTTAGTCGTGGCGGCGCACACTTCGAAGCAATTCAAGCTGTCCTCACGCGGGCTTCAACCGTTGTCTGGATTGCCGGTGGTGACGCAGCCACCGGTCCAGGCGAGCCGTCAATCATGAAGGGCATGTTACGCTCTGTCGCTAATGAGAATGTCCTCTCGCAAATTGTCTTCATCGAGATGGAAAGAAGCGATCCGACTTCGCAGCCAAGAACTGCCGAGCTTATCATGCACAAACTGAGCGAACTTCGATCATCTACGTCTTGTGTGGGCGTCGATCGAGAATGCGTGCTCCGCAACGGCGCCCTATATGTCGAGCGTTTATTACCGGATAATGAACTGAATGAACAATTCCGCTTGCGCCACGGGTTCGAAGATGACGTCCAAGAGCGTCCGATGCACAGCCAAGGTCCACTGAGGGCTAATTACCTGAAAAATGGTCTGCTCTCTTCGTTATACTTCAGCCGCGACTCAGCATTCAGTGCTCCGTTGAAGGATGACTGGGCCGAGATAATGGTCAAGGCCGTTGGTCTCAATATGAAGGCGAGATTTCCCTCCACCGTTTCAAGGTCAAAGCTAACGGGCAATCCATTAGGATCTGGCAGTAGCCACAGCCAGGTTTGATCTGGACAACTTGAGCACCGAAGCGGCAGGCGTGGTAACCCAGCTTGGCCCCACTGTCACGTCTTTGAAGGTGGGAGACCGAGTGTTTGGCCTGATTCCCGGGAACATGGGTAATTACGCGCGGTCTCCGGCTTCACTACTGTCGAGGATTCCAGACGGGGAGTCGTTCGACGGTGCCGCTTCGATGCCAGTTGCGTATCTGACCTCTCTTTACGCTCTTCGGCATCTGGCTCGCTTGACCAAAGGAGAGTCCGTCCTCATCCAGTCCGCCACGGGCGGTCTTGGCATGGCAGCGATTCGTATTGCTCGACACTTGGGTGCCGAAATATATGCAACAGTGGGAAATGACGAGAAGAAGAAGATCCTCGTCGAGGGATTTGCGATCCCAGCCTACCGCATCTTTAATTCCCGGCATCTCACGACTGTTGATGACATCATGCAAGCCACTGAGAGGCATGGTATTGATGTCATCCTCAGCAGCTGCGCGGGTGACTTAATGCACGAGACGTGGAGATGCATCGCACCCTTGGGCCGTTTCATTGATATCGGGAGGGTGGACGTTCTCGGGAGAGGCAAGCTGGGATTGGAAGTTTTCCAGAGAAATGCCACCTTTTCGTCTTTTGACATGGGCTTGCTTTATCGTCAAAAACCGGCATTGATTGAGAGGTACGGGTTCCACATCCTCCCCGTTGCTCTTTCCTTTCGTCGAATGCATGGCTAACCGTAGATAGATTGATGAACGAGATGATCGAGCTCTACCATCAGGGCACGATTCGGCCCATCGACCCTATCACTACTTTTGACATCTCGAAACTCCAGTCAGCGATGACTTTCTTCTCCAAAGCTGTGCATATCGGAAAGATAGTCATCACCTTTCATAACCCCGAGGCAACCCTGAAGGTCAGTAGCTTCAGGAACGCTACCCCCCTTTCCTGGCTGGCCGCATCCAAGCTCACGATTTGCAGATTGCAAGGCCTGCCAACCAAGCGTATTTTGATCCGTCCGCTATATATATTCTTATTGGTTGCCTGGGCGGCCTTGGGCGCAGTCTTTCCGTCTGGATGGCTGAACGAGGAGCTCGACAACTGATATTTCTCTCTCGATCTATAGCGGATAAACCCGAATCTGCACTGGTCATAGAAGAACTGACCCAAATGGGAGTGAAGTCACGCGTCATTCAATGTAGCGTCACAGATCGTGACGCTCTCGTTTCGGCGGTAGAGACAGTCTCAAGCCAAGGCCCTGTAAAAGGAATTGTGCACGCCGCAATGGTGGAAGGTGTAGGTCAAATCCCCGTATCCTCGGCTCCACGCAGCGCAGGCTGACCCGGCAAAGGACACCCTTTTCAACAAGGCACATTATTCTCAAATCCATAGGGTTCTCGCGCCCAAAGTCAAGGGCACTGTCAACCTCCATCATGCCACCAAGCACCTCCCTCTTGATTTCTTCCTCATGACCTCCTCCATTATAGGAACCATCGGCACAGCAACTCAAGGGGCATATACGGCCGCGAATGCCTTCCAGGATGCCTTTGCTAGGTTTCGTCTTGCACAATCTTTACCGGCAACCTCGCTAGGAGTCGGTGTCATCCTCGAAGTCGGCTCTCTCAGGAACTCTGTCAGATTCCAGCAGATGCTGCGACGCAACGCCACGTACGCTATGTCGGAAACAGAATTCTTACAGCTGCTCGAGGGTGTTCTATGCCAGTCATCCTTGACATCCACAAACGTTTCATCTCTTTCTAAGCTCGACCCTAGCGCCCAAGCCCAAGTTGTGACCGGCCTCGAGCCTGCACGTTTTATGCCGTACGTGGAGGGGGACCGCATGAACGAGCTCGTATGGCATGACAATGCCCGTTTCCAAGCAATCATACAAGCTGTCTCAGACAGAGCGCAGGCTCGCACCTCGGTGGACAGCAGCACCTCCGGCAGCCGCTCTCCACTCACTAGGAAGCTGCAGCTGGCGCCGTCGCCCACGGAGAAGCCTGCGATTGTGCGCGAGGCTGTTATTGAGCGACTGGCGGAGCTCCTCGACCTCACAACGGACGACATTGATGCAGAAAAGCCGATCTCTCAATACGGGGTGGATAGCCTGATAGCTGCTGAGCTGCGCAGCTGGTTAAACAAAACTTTTGGCTCGCATGTAACGCTGCTCCAGTTGCTCAGCAAGGGAACGAGGATCAATGACCTGGTCAATTCGGCTCTTCTCAGAGAGGATAAGGTCTAAACCTACTGTCACTTGACGCGGCTATTGGCGATATGATGCACATGATACGGAAGAGAATAGGCTTTGTATAGGTAGACCATGCATCCATAGTACCCAGCCCGTCACAGCTACTGTTGTTTCGAATCAGAGTGTTCGGGCCCCACTTAGCTTCTAAATCACACGCTTTTTGTTGCGACAATCATTAACTTTTGATATAACGGGTTTCGAAGCGATTTATCGTAATAATTAAAAGGTTGTAGACGTGTAGCTATATATCGTTATGTAGCCTTATATAGCGCTATATTTTGATACTGAGTATACCTTATAACTAGTATATTCGTTAAGAAAGAAATCTTTATATAGGATTATTTTATTTAAACTATATATTTTCTAATAACTTAGCGAATAGAGTAGTTATAAAGGTATATTCGATAATTTTATAAAACTTTTCGTAAGAGCTATATAATAATATAATGCTATCGGTTAATGTCTTATACCCGCTCGCCGCTTATACCCCCTCGCCGCTTATTTTTTAACAATCCGCGATAACAAAGTTAAATAAATCAGTCATAACACATTAAATTAATTTAAATTAATCGTATTTTTTTTTGTTTTCGCTAGACGTATCTATTACCTCCTAACAAATACGCGCATTATGTCCGGGCTTACCGTAAATGTTATACTTTCGTTTTTTCGCTTTAACCTTTTTGCGATAACTATCTTCAGTTGTTATTAACTGCGATTTTTCACCACCATCTTTATTTTCGGTTAGGAAAACTTATCCATCTTATATAATAAGTCTTCTTTTTTTTAAATCTTTTTTTTTAAAAAAATAAAATTATTTTTAGGTTTTTTAACGTTTATTTAAGATATAGTTCGTTTTACGTAATTAAACGCTTTTTTCCTAAAAGAAAATAACTTTACATAAAATAGTACGTAATCTCTTATTACGAAACTAACCGATTTAATTATTTATCGACAAACTACCCTCATAATTTCCAATTTTTTATATAAGTAACGTTATATTTTATTGCTTTATAGATATTTTTCAAGGTTTTCGCGGGCGGGGAAATAAAACTGGCGGAAATAAAGCAACAAAATGATCGGCGTAAGTATAACTGGAAAAGATTTCAAGTTCAAAAAAACGTTATTAAAATTAAATGAAATAAATCCAGCTTCTGCAAATCCGGATTTAATATTATCGAACGTTATGACAGCCTTAAACGCGTCGTAAAAACCAGTAAAGAAATCTTTTTTCGCGATATATATATATAGTAATATGTGACGGCTAAGGGATTTAACCAATTATTAAACCTAGTCGTACGGTTTACGTTGGAAGTAATGCCGTAGGAAATTAAGTAATGAAATATTTAATAATTACGTCTGGTAATAGCAAATTATTAAAGGTAATTTAAGTAACTAAGTTATATTATAAGCTGGAAATTTATTTAAATTGTAATAATAATAAGCGTATATATTTTTACCTTGGATCCGTTTGGATCCGGGGATTTATTTGGATCCGTATTTCGTAAGTAAATTAGATTTTTATAAATCCGAAAGTTTTTTTGGATCCGTATTATTTAAATACATAGATCCTTTTAAATTCGTTTATTTATTCGAATTTATATTACGTAATCCTAGTTGGTAGTTATTTAAGTTTTGTTCCGACCGTATATTTAAGTAGGTAAAGTGTTAATCCGTAATACGATTTTCCCTTTCCATAATTTTTGGCCTTAAAAATCTTTAAATTTAATAATTTTTTATTATACTTATTATGCTTAAGAGAATTATTAAGAAAGTTGTTAAGCCGCGGTAACGCTTCGATTAAAAAAAAAGCGAAAAGTTATTTTTTAATATTAAGGATTGCGGTTTCGAAGTTATGTTTTATTTTATCTCTTTTATACGGAAGAAAAAATGCGTTATAGTAAAAAATATAGTTCGTTAATAGAATTATGTCCTTTATAAACGAGATTATAATAGTTCGGGTATTTCGATTAATTTCTTACGTAACATTTTGCGGAAAAAGGAACGATTAAAGCGTAAGGAAGCTTTTATTAAAAAGTGGCTCTTTAATTATAATGAGATATAAATAAAGTTATCTTTTATTTTTAACGATTACGTCGATAACAAGAATCTTTTCGTTTTAAAGAGGTCGAAATAATTAATTACGGGTTATAATCGTTAGATAAATTGGAGAAATAAGGAAAGGCTAAGGTAAAGCTTACCGCGTAAGTTATTTAGGCTGTAAGGGTGATAAGTTTATCTGGTTCCGAGGATATTAATTGGGTTTTTTGGTAAATTCGGGTTAGGAAGTTATTTTAAACGTTATCGGCTTTATTGGTAAAAACCTTTTAATAGGTGCTGGACGTTTATAATGTTTCTACCGGGGTTTTAGATATGTTCGGAATTTGGGTAATTCTTTTTACTTAACTAGATATTAAGTAAGTCCGTTTTTTTTACGTATATTTAAGATTTCTTTTGCTTCGTATATCGGTATATCTTTTTTTACTTTTTCTTTTATATTTTATATTAACCTTAATAATATTTATTATTAATTCGAATAAGGAAATCTAAAAAATTAAGTAAAGATTAATTTTAGGTAATAGTTTTAATTAGTAATCTTTTTAAATTTCTTTTTAATAATTTTATATAAGCCGATATATTTCAAGTTAATTTTTTTATTTAATCGTTTAACTTAGATACTTTTAATAATTAAATAAACCATTTTTTCCTTTTAAAAGATTAATTTCTTTTAATTATTTTTAGTTATAATATTGTTTTAATTTAATTACGTGCGAATTCGAATTCCGTCTTTATTTTTACGTATAATTATTTAAGTTATTTTAATATAAAGATTATTTTAACGTTAATAAATCCTTTACGTATATTTTTATAAATTTCTAGTATAAAGTTAAAATTAATATTTATTAAAACATTTTTAATATTTTCGTAATAATGAATATTATAAGTTAATTAAGTAATACGTAATATTTAAGCCTAATTGCTTTATTCACAGTTAATATAATATCGTAAATAAACTTTTATTATTTATCTGTCCGTTTATAGTTTAAAAATGTTAAATAATATATAATTTAAATTTAATTATATTATAAGTCTTTACTAAAATTTCGAAATGAATATCGTTTTGTTATTTAAAATAGTTTTCGATAATAATTTATATATTTTTAAACCGTATTTTAAAAAATGTAAGTTAATTATTTTATATTTATATCTTTATTATATAGTAAAAAATAAAAGAATTGTTAAATCGGTTAACTATTATAAAAGTATTATCGTAATATAATTCGTATTTAGGGTTTTTAATAATAAAAGTTTTATAATAAAATTAAAAATAATTAAATTTTATAATTACTTTATAATTAATAATAGTTATAATTTTTCGTATAATTTATGTTATTAAGTTTTTACCTTATTATAGATATAATATTATTATCGTACCTTTTTTTATTACTAATTTTGTTTTAAAAGAATAATAAACATGTTATAATTATTTTAGGGTTTTACAAAGTTTTAGGTATTTATGTAATTAATATTGGTATATATTTCGTAGTAATATGTTTTGCTATTTTTAAAGACTTATTTTATTTTTTATTTTTTAGTTTTTAAGTAAAGTATTGTTGTATTTTTAGATTTTCCGGTATAAATCGGAAAGTATTACTTTAATTATTACTATATATTATAATTATAAGTATCTTTTTAATATAATACCGAAAAATTAGTAATTAACTTTAAATCTTTTTTAAAAATCCGGTTTTCGGTTACGTACGTTTATTTTATTATATTTTAATTTCTTTTAGCAAATAATAATAAAATCATATTTTGTTAATTCTGTAGCGTAACGTAATTGTCGTTTTATTAATGTTTTGGTAATAATAAAGCGGGTAAGGCTTTTATGGTCAGTACATACCGTAATTTAATAGAAGTTTTTTCAAGGTAATATTTAAATTTTCGGAAAGTTTTAATAATAAGTATAAACTTTTTATCGGAAATCATATAATTTAATTTTACTTTTTTTAACTTATAAAAATAAAAGGTAATAAAGTATAAATAGCTTTAATTATTACGGTATTCTATTATTACCTTTAAAACGTAATCCGAAACGTCGACTTTAAGGTTAATTAAATGGTTTAAATCGTATATGATTAATATTAAATCGTTAATAATCGCGGTTTTAATTTTTCGTAAAGCGGCTTTTACGTTAATTGTTTAAAAATCGTTTTTTATTAAGTTGGATAATAATATAATTATTTTATTAAAGTTTTAAAAAGCTTTCTGTAATAATTAATAAATTTAAAAAAGGTTTATATTGTTTTTAATTATAATAAGGGCCTTTTATATTTATATTACAATAAACCTTTTTAAATTTATTTTAATATATTTTAAGGTAGTAACATATTTTAAAAATTTTAGTTTTTACGTGTAAAATTAATTCTTTTCCGTAGTAATTAAAAAGTTGACGTTTTATATAGTGTAAAAAATTATATAAACCTATTTTATATATTCTTTTTTCTTTTCGAATAAATAAAAACGTTATCAAAATAATAAATAACGAAAATATTTAAGTATTCCTTAAGTATATAATTAACTATTCGTTAAAAAGTTATTAATCCGTTCGTAAATCCGAAAAGTATAATAGAATATTCGAAAAATCCGTATTTCGTTTTAAAAGTTATTTTTTATTCGTATTTAAAGTTACTGCGGATTTAATTATGTCTTTTTTAAAGCTTAAACTTATAAATTAATTTATTCCGTCAAAGTAAATTTTTATTTTATTAATTAAGTATAATAATATTTTATTTTTAAAAATAATATTATTTAATTATTTATAATTAATAATCAAATGTAACTTTTCACTTTTTTAATATAAAAAATATAAGTTATCCGGTTAATAAGTTAAAACGTTATATATAACCTTTTCGAAATTTATTTTCCAAGGACTTACGTAATATTTATAATTTTATTTTATTAAAGTTCTAAATTAAATAAAATTAAAACGAATCTTTTTTAACAAGAGTTATTTTTTAATTTTATTTATTATATTCCGGCAATTTCGTTTCACCCTTTTTTCGAAATAATTATTTGTATTTATAATATTATAACAATACGCTAATTATAGGTTTAAATTTTAAAAGTTAATATTTTAAGGAATCGTTTATTTTTCGTAATTTTGTTTTAATAATAACGATAATACGTTATATTCTTTTACAATATTTTCATTTTTTTTATATTTTATTTTTATACGTAATAAAGCTTTTAATTTATTTTTATATTTATATTTATCATTATTCTTAATAAAATATTAAAATCCTTTCGTATTTCATTTCGTATCGAAAAAATAAAAAAAAACTTTTCCTGTATTAATTATTTAGTTAATTAAGGGATTATATTAATATAATTATAATTTTCCAAGGATTATGTTATAACGTTTTATTAAAACGATATCGAAATTTATTATTTAATTTCGTTTATTAACGAAAATTTACGTTTTTGGTAATATACAGGTTTATTCTTCTTATAATAATCGAAATTAGTTAATTATATCCGGCATCGTAAAGTATCTCTTATTATTCCGTAATTTATAAGTACGGTAAATTAATATATTTCAATTCGTATTTATAAAATAATAAAGTTATTTTCGGTTTTTATCGTTATATTTAAATTTAATTTAAGAAACGTTTGTTAATATTTTTAAGTTTTATTATTTACGGCTGTCTTATAAATAACCTTCGGTTTTTAATTCGTTTTTAACGTTTTAATACGTTTTTAATTATTTTATTTAAAGGTTTGTTATTATTTTAATTATTTTTCTTATCCGCGTATTATAATTTCGAATAAAAAGATTTACGTTTAAAAGTTTGCTTATAAAAATTAAATCCTTAATTACATAGTTACATAAATATTTTTTCGATATGTTTTAATGTTTTATATATATTTAAGGTAATAAATGTATTTATATTAAATGGCCTAAAATTCTTCATATTAATCCGGTTATTTTAATAATAAATCTTCCTTTTAACGTTAATATCCTTTAATTTATACGTATAATTTTAGCTGTTTATACCGTTATCGCCTTTTTTCTTTAAGAATAAAAAAATAACTTATATTTTATAAACTCTTTTTATTTCTTATATTTTTAATTATTAAGTTATTTTAAGTTTTATATAAAAAACTAGTTATTTTTAAATAATGTTTTAAAATAAATCTTTCATTTTTTATAATTCGTATTACATCTTTTAACGGCATTTTAATCGTTTTTAATTTTAATTATATTAACTAATTTATTATTACCTTAATTATCTTTTAAAAAGCTTTAAAAAACCGGTATTTAGATATTTTATTATAACCTTTTAAGTATTCTATATTAATACATTTTATATTAACGTCTCACACATATGAGCGAATCACACATATGAGCGAATCACTTTTCTAGCCTTCCGCAGCAACAAATTCAAATAACGCAACCATAACATACTAAATCAATTCAAATCAATCGGATTCTTTTTCGCTAAACGTATTTACAGCTTCTTCACAAGTACGCGCATTATATCCGGGCTTGCCGCAAACGCCACACTTCCGTTCCTTCGTCTTAACCCTCTTACGACGACTGCCTTTAGCCGCCGTTGGCTGCATTTTTTCACCACCCCTTTCCTTTTCGGCCAGAAAAGCTTATCCTTTTTATATAATAAGTGTTCCTCCTTTTTGGAAACGTTTGTTTTTGGTTTTCCGACGTTTACTTAAAATATAATTCGTTTTACGTAATTAAACGTTTTCTTTTCGAAAAAAAAACGGTTTTATACAAAAGTAATATATAACCTTTTGTTATAAAATTAACCGATTTAATTATTTTTATCGGGAAGTTACTTTGGTAATTTTGATTTTTTTTTATAAGTAACGTCCTTATTTTGTTATTTTACGGATATTTTTAAGGGTTTTCGCGGGCGGGGAAATAAAACCAGCAAAAGTAAAAAGAAAAACGGTCGGTATAGGTATAACTAAAGGAATTTCCAAATCGAATAAGACGTTATTAAGATCGAATAAAATAAATCTAGCTTTTTAAAAACCGGATTTAATATTATCGAACGTTATAGTAACTTAAAATGTATCGTAAAAGTTAAGGGGGAAATGTTTTTTCGTAATGTAAATATAATAACGTTATATTAAATTTTCGATATATAACAAATAAGCGCGTTTTAAAACAGAAAAGTAAGATATATCGAAAGGTTAAAACCGATAAAAAAATAAAAAGGTATATAAAACGTAATAATACCATTATTTACGTAATATTTTTCGAATTTTATCGAATAATAACTTCCGTAATTATTAAAAATAAAAAAACGTTTAATTCTTTTCGTACGCGTTCGAATATGTTTATCGAAATATTAAATCTATTTTAAACTTAATTCGTTTGTTGTTTAGTTATTATAACTGGTACCAACCTTTTAATCGGCTGGTAATAAGTTATCGCGATATTAAAAACTAAGCTAAATTTCTTCCGTTAAAATAATAAATGGCGGTAAAACCTAACCTTACGAATTAACAGCTTATATAACTGTAACCTATTCCCGATTTTTTTATTATACTTATTTAAGTTTTCCACGTTTTTTAATATTTATAATTACCATGCCCGATACCATAAAAAACCTTATCAAAAAGCCCGTTTCGTCGAAGTTGTAAATATTCTTTTTTGTAATGCCGTATTTTACGATTGTAACCCGAATAAACTCGAATTATTTGCGAAATATTTTTAGATTTTCGCATAATACCCTTTAATAATCGACCTTTCGATTTAAACGCGTTTAAAGTTTCTTTTGCCGTTTAATAAAGTTTAACGCCTAGTTAATTCCGACGCATTCCGTAATGCGTTAGGTAAGCAGTATATTGGCCATATCTTTAACGTATTAAAGCTAAATAAGAAACGTTCGCGTATTTAAGTCGAAGATTTGGTTAATAATCGATTTTTTTTCGGTCGGTATTAATCTCTGCAAAAAAGAAATAATATCGGTTCGGGCGTATTTACCGTTAAAACGGTATATTAAAGTAAAATATGGGATTTTATAAATAAAACCAAGCTTTTTATAATTAAGTTTTGGGTTTCGTTTTTTAACCTAAAAAACTAAGTTCATTCTTACTTCTTTTATAAAGCGTTTTATAATGTTGGTATTAAAAAATGAACGATTGAGGATAGGTAGTTGGAATGGCTAAAAAAGTGATTCGCTTATATATGTGATTCGCTTATATGTATAAGACGTTATATTTTATTATAATTAAATATTTAATAATATAAAAGTTACGTTATTAAGTTATTCTTAATTTTATAAGTTTTAATATCGTTTTATAAGAAATAAAAAATATAATTCTTTAATAATCGTTTTTCGAATATCCTGATTTAAAAAAATAATATCCTTTTTTTATTCGACGTTTATATTATCGATTATTATTTTTAATTATTTCGTTAACGTATTTATCGAAAATAAGTAATTTTTTAATACGGATTATTTTATCTTTAACGGTTTCCTTTAAACCTTTATAAAAAGTATTTATTAAAACTTTGTTATTAATTTATCCAAAACGCGATAAACTTTATTTAAATAATATCGCGTATTTCGATATAAAACCTTTTTAAAGAAAATTTTAAAACAATTTATCCGGCTTTTCGTTTTTCGTTAAGATTTCCGTATATATTTTAAATTCTTTGTTCGAAGTTAATATAATATTCTAATAATTTATTAATCTTTTTCTTTCGGACGTTTTTTACATCTTTTAAATAATTCCGTAAAGTAGGGTCGAATTACTTTAAAACGTTTCCTTTAAAATTTCCGTTAATAATAATAATTTTATTAGCTTTATTAATTAAGAAATTCCGATAAAAATAAAGATAAAACGTAATGTAAATTAAGAAGGGTTATATATTTTTGGTATTATCGAAAGGTTTTAAGGCTTTAATGTTTTGGTTAGATCCCGTAATGGGTTATATTTTCACCTAACCTTTAAACTGTTCATTTGCTTTTTCGAATTTCTGGATTTTTTATATTATGGCGATTATAGCGTTTCTTAATTCTTTAAGAGTAAGTTCCTTAATTACGAATTACCTAATAAATATAATATCGGAATATTACTTAAAGTTTAACGGCATTATTAAACAAAAACTTATAACGTATAACGGTTAAAAGGTTTAATTAATTATTAAACTTAATCGTGTGGTCCATAATAATAATAATATTAGAGAAAATTAAATAATAAAATATTTATTAATTACGTCTAATAATAATAAATTATTAAAAGTAATTTCAGTAATTAAGCTATTTTATAAGCTAATAATTTCTTTACATTATAGTAATAATAAACATATATATTCTTACTTTAGATCCGTTTAAATCCGGGGATTTATTTGAATCCGTATTTCGTAAGTAAATTAGATTCTTGTGGATCCGAAGATTTTTTCGGATCCGTATTATTTAAATGCATAGATTCCCTTAAATCCGTTTATTTATTCGGATTTATATTACGTAATCCTGGTTGGTGGTTATTTAAGTTTTGTCCCGACCGTATGTCTAAGTGGGTAAGTGTTACGGTTCGAGGTTACTGTGACAGCTCCAATATATATGCAGCTGTAAGCACCAGAATGATTACCACAATTGCGATCATTCCGCCAATCTTTTGTGCCCCTGGCGTTGCGGTATGGTGCAACCGTAATAGTAAGGTGTTGGTTCGTAACATAATATCGTCTTAAGTTTTCGATATAAAACGAATAAACGCGGTTTAAAACGGACAAATAAAAAACGTTAAAAAGCTCAAGTTAATAGGAAAAAAAGTAAATATGTAAAACGTAACAACGCTGTAATTTATGCACATTTTTCGAACTTTATTAAATAATAACTTTCGTTGTCATTAAAAATAAGAAAACGTTTCCATTTTTCATTCGCGTTCGTATGTAACGGCTGGTCGGTTTAACCAACTATTAAACCTAAGTCGTACGGTTTATATTAGCAGCAGTGTCGTGGGAAACTAAGTAATAAAGTATGCGATAGTTACGTCAGGTAATAGCAGATTGTTAAAGGTAATCTAGGTAACTAAGTTATATTATAAGCTGGTGCTATCTGGACTATAGGAAAGGTAATGAACGTATCTATATACTGGTGCCATATAGTATGTTTTGTATGGTTCGAATGGCTCTGTCGTCGAGCTTATCGAGCTAATGAAGCCTAGCTCGAATGACTTTGCCATTAAGCCTGTCGAGCTTATGGGGCCTAGCTCGAATAGCTCGATTATCGAACCTATCGAACCATTACGTAATCCTGAACTACAAGGTACTTATATCATAGCACCGACCGTTTCTAAAGGAGCTAAATCCGTTAGGTTATAATACGATTTTCCCCTTTTTAAGATCTTTGCCCTTAAAAATCTTCGTTATTTCTGATTCGAAAAATTATATTTTTCTTTATTCCTTTTTTACTATACCTTAAAATGTTAGCCCGTACTAAAAAACATATTTATCGTAAAATTAAGGAAAAAATAGTTTTCTTTATTTTTTGCTTTTTAGCCTTACCGATATGCCTATTTACTTCCGGTATACTTATTACGGTTTTTTTGATTACCGTATTTTATTATTCGATTCTTCTCGTTATAAAAGGTATATATTAAATCAGCAAGGTTTATATAATATTAATAGTATTTCCTCTGCTTAATTAAAACAATTAATTACTAATTATGTAAAGGCGGAAACCGATTTAAATTAAGTAAAGGAAAAATTCGAAAAAGTTTAAAAGGAAGTTATTTTAACTTATATTAAGGTCCCTTATCTTTAAATATAAAAGAAAATATAAAGAAATCGAATTTCGCAAATGCTTACTAATAATCATTATACCCTAAAGGAACTAAATAAATTAAAACGACAAGAGGAATTATAAATGCGGTAGCGAGTTAAAATAAAGGCCGTATTAACGCAGGTCATTAGCTCCATCGATTAGTTTAAGGTTGAAAATATTAATTAAATAACTTTAGGAGGTTTTAATTAGAATATTTTTATTAGTGGTTCTGGCGTTATTGGTGGAAGTTCTTTAAAAGACGCTGGACGTTTAAAAACTTTTTACCAGCTTTTTAGGTATTCTCGGAATCGGGTAATTCTTCTATTTTACCAAGTTGTAAGATAAGGAATAGCTGAGTGCTAGAGTGAGGTGGTCGCCAATCAGTCGCAGAGTGAATTCCAAGAAGTGAGTCTATTAGGTTATTTCTATTTGGCGTTTTCCATTAGTTGCCAGATGGTTATTTATGCTAATGGGTGGGTCGGCGGCTAGTCAGTCCCTAGTCGCAGACCCTTAAGAGCTATATCCTTATAATTATTCCCCCTTTTTTAGCTGTTGGTTCTTAATAGCGTTATTGTTAGGGTGTTTTGATCGTAGATTGGGTTACGTAGGTTAGCCGATTGCTTTTTGTAAGTTCGTATATAGGTTGTATTGTGATAATGGTTGCCATGATTATTAACGCGTGCTTTGTTAGGTGATTAATTATGTTCCGCCCTGTTTTTAACTCCAGTCCGTTTTTAACCCCGGCTTGTTTTCCTTTTTTCTTCTTCTTATTACGTCCGTATTTTTATTCCTTTTGCGTGCGTATTCCGTTAGGTTTCCCTTTTGCCTTTCTTTTCGTATCGTTTTTTTCATGCGCATATTTTCCGTTTCGTTTCCGTTTATTATAGCTTTTATTCGCGAAGTATTCTACGAACGTTAGTACTTTAATATTAACAATAAATGGGACTTCCTGAAGCGATATGTCTTTAACGATAACGGTAATCCGGATTCCGTTCGTATGACAGGCGGTAATAAGCCGTACTGTATTTACATAACGTAGTATTATATCGAATACCGCGTTATTTACGTCGAAGTTTCGAGCGCCTTAAATTATGTTATGGTTAATTATTATTATAAGATTTTTCGTACGGCAAGTACTTATTCTTAATATTATTAATATTGCCGTTTAAATTTCGTTTAAATTTCGATTATTTTTAAAAGTACAGCTTAAACGGTTATTTCGTTTGCCGGCGAAAACTAGGCGTTAATCGGCGAGCTCGAGAAGTACCGTACCGAAAGTACTTAGTATAAGCGTACCGATATACTTACGATTGGTTGCCGTTTCGATATCCTTCGAAAAGCTGAATTTGCCTTTAAGGTAATTATTTCGGTAAAGTATCATATTTTTATTATATTAAAGAACGATTTCCGATAATCCGTCGTAACTGCGGAAGTATAAATTTAACATTGTTTTATAAATTTATAAACTTAAGTTATTTTCGTATATATTTCTTTTTATTATTATTTTACGGTTAATTTCCGATTAGGCGTAAATATAAGATATTTCCATAACTTAAGAAACTTTCGAAATACGTTATGCCATTACGTTTTCCTTTTATACATAAATTCAGTTTATTTTCCAACGTCTTAATAAGCCCTTAAACCTTTTAAAGTAACATAGTTAAAGTATATTTTTATTATGTAAGGTTAATACCGAGCCTAAATATTTTAAACGTTTTAATAATGGCGTCTTTTTTCCGAATTTGTCCTGATTATATAATAATTATTTAAGTCTGGTTTTTAAGAAAAAGTAGGACGTTTCCGAGTTTTTTCCGGGTTTTACGCTTAATAAGATTAATAAGCGCGTTTACGCCTTGCCGTCGTATATTTTCGGTTGCTTTTCGGTATTTTGGCGTTACCTTTTATAATATGCTTAATAAAAAGGGTTAATTAACGTAAAACTTAATAATTAAATACGAAATTCTATTTTCAGAATAAGAGTTTAATTCTTCTTACGTCGTTTATTAATTTCCGTTCGCTTTTCATTTTATTTGTAAAGAAATTATAGTTTAATTTTATGTTTTAATTTAATGCATATATTTAGTAATATTTAATCCGTTTATTTCCGGTTAATATACGATACGTTATTATTTATTAAAAGCTTAAAAGTAATTATATAATTAATACTGAATTTAATCGCTTTAAATTTACTTAAAGTTACTTTTAATTATTATGCGGTATGTTTCCGATCGGGCTGTTATGGCTTTGTTATTTTTAGGTTATTTTATTTTTGGATACGTATTTAATTTTTTTTGTAACGCTGTAATATCTTAGGCGTATATTCGAGGTGTTTTCGAAGCTTTTACGTATTGTATTTGGCGGGCCAGCCTTTTTATTTGATAAGATATTTATGTTACTTCCGATTATCCCAGTAGCGGACGATATTATTTTACCATTTATTTTTCCTGTTTTTTTATTAAATTTGGTAATACCGTCCGCGCGTTATTTCGTTTCCGATTATGTTACGATTTTAGCAAACATACCGGGAATATATTATGCATCCGTTAATACTTAATAAAGAAAATCACTTTATACGCCTAGAAATTTATTCGTCTTTTGATCGTAATCTGGATATAAGTAAGTACGAGCTTTTTGTTTTTAAACTTAAAGATTTTAGTTAATAAATTTACTTATTATCTTGGTTAGAACTTTATAAATATATTACGTTAATCGTAATACTTTTTTTTAGGCTGTTATTACTTTTTCTTAATATTTGTATATTGCTTAACGAACGGTCATAATTTCTTTAAGCCGTTTTTTTATTTCCTATATTTGGCTTTTAAACCGGGTATTTTATTATTTTTAGGTAATAGATATGTAAGGCTTTAAATGAAAACCTGTCGGTAGATATATTCCGGGCGTTATCATGCATAAATTTTATATTTCGTGGTAACTTTGTTTAATTATTTTGATATTCGTTTACGTAATTACGGAAGTAATATTTTAATACTTAATAAGTAAGTTTTATGTATTTATCGGTTTACGGATAATATACGGTCGATATCTGTCATTTTATTTTCCGTTTTTTATAAAATTTGCCTAAAATTAGTTTATTAATAACTTCTTTGTATTATTAATAATCCCGGCCGGCGTTCCGAACTTATATTCTACCTTATCGTAAAATAATTAAATTAATCCGGTTATTATTAAGGTTTTAACCTCAAAAAGAATAAATTAAATTTCGTAAAACGACTAATAATTATTAAAGTCGTATCGTATTTTAACCCCTTTAGGCTTAAGTCTTTAAGGAATTTTATAATAAAGTTTATCGTAATTTTTTAAAAAGGTTACTTAAATAATAATAAGGATTATAACTATCCGTATAACTTATATCGTAACTTTATTATTTCTTAACAGTTCGGATATTTGTTAATATACCTTCGGATATCGTTCGCTATATTTTCCTAATAAAACTTCCTGGTTTTCAATTTTAATATACGGATATATTTTATATAACCTGCTTTAAAATCGTTATAAAATTAATTAATTAATTCTTTCCGTAAAGCGCCTTAGGACGGAATTACGAATTTATTCCGATAATATAAAATCTTATTTGAGATTAAAAAATATCCCCTTTTTATTCCGGCTTAACGTCCGGTTATCTGTATTAGCTTTATAATATTTAAATCTCTAGTTTATAACCCGCGGATCTAATCGTAAAACTATCAGGAAACTTTCGGCTATAATACCGTTTCGTTTTTAGCTAATTTCTTTACTAAAAAACGTAAAACGTACTAATTATAAACAATAACTTTAACATTAATTTCGTTCTTTCTAAAATTTTGAAAATCCGATTATAATACGGTCGCGATTTATAATAATTATTATCTAACTGTTAATCGTATTACTGCCGCGATTTATACTTACATTACTATATATATAAGTAATAAGTTTAATAAATATAGAGTTTTCTACCTTCCCCTATTCCTTAAAAACTTCTTACGATCGTATAATAAAGGTTTTCCGCTTTTTTTTACACGGATAGTAACTATTTAAGCTTTAATTATTTAAAATCTATTTAAATATTTTGTAACAAATGGATTTTGTATTACCTTTATAGAATCCTTTATCTCTTTAAAATCTTTAAAGTCGCGTTATATATTTACGATTACTTTCCGTGTATTTTCCGGTATTTCGTTCGTAAATCTAAGTTCTTTAGATAATAAAAATTTATATTGCCGCATTTAACTTTTCTTAATATATAATCTGGGGGTTTAAATAGCCCATCCGCTAAGGTAACGGCGTCCGGTCGATATTAAATCTTAAAATTAAATTATATAAAGTGTTAAACCTATTAAGTTAATCTTTTTTTAAAGTTACGTATTAATATTTTTACGATATCTTTTACTGTTATATAATTTATAAGTATTAAAAGTCTATTTTAGGTTTTTAAGAAATATTATGGCTAATATTTTAAGCTTTTTATAATTATTAATAACTTTTATTAGCTTATAATTTATCGTTTTTCTGTTAAGTTAAACTTTCGCGATTAATATACGATTAAGCATTAATGCTTTTTATGTTTTTATAAAAGCATTTCCGATATAACTTTTATTAAAAGGTTTATTTTTACTTTGATATTTTTGTAATTATCCTAGTATCGGAATACGGTTATTAATTAAAAAGCGTCTTTTAAGGTTTGAAACGTTTTTCAGGTTTTTGTAAGTTAATAAAATTCCGCCTTTTTATTTTTAACCTACGTTTTCTTTAATAGCTTTATAATAGGCTTAAAAATACGTAAATAATAAGCGATAAACTTTTAATAAAAGTATACGAATTTTAAGAAAATTTAAATATTTCAGGTTAAGATTAATTCCGATTAGGCCTTAATAACGTTAACTTGTTGGCGGTCCATTTCCAGGCCGTCGGTATTAACTATAAACCTTAAAGCTTTTATCCTTTTTTAAGAACAATTCGTATTTGGATATTTTTGTAAATAATTAAAATTATAGTAGCCGTTCGTAAACTAACTAAAGATATTTCGCATATTGTTTTGTTATCCGAATAAAGGACGATATTATTTAGGTATCCCATTTAAATATAATTTATTAACTTAGTTAATATTATATATACATATAATATTAAAACGTAGTTAATGTATTAATAAAACTATATAACATAACAGTATATTCGAATTAACCGTAACGCGTTTGGAACGCGGTTTTTTATTCGTTACTTTTTTTAATCTTAATACGATAATAAGTGTCTTTAAAGTTAATTTTTAAAAATATGTTAATAAACCTTAATCGGTTTATAATTTCCGAAATTAAGCGTAAAAGATACCGGTTTTTTTATCGTAATTCGGTTTAACCTTTTATAATCGATTTATAATCGGAAATTACCGTCCTTTTTAAGTACAAATAATATTAACATTTTTATATCCGTTTTTAAGTAATCTATTTTTTTTATTTTTAAGTTTTTCCGTATGTACTTTTTTAACGTTTTCCGTTACCTTTTCGATATTAAATAAATAAGTCCGAATAAAGGGGTCTTTTCTGGGATCAGATTTATCGGGTACTTTGCCCTTAGTAAATGGGGAATTTCTTTTCGCAGTTTCCTTGGAATATACTTACCAAAAGCCTTTTAAATAATCTGGAAGTTTTATTATTTTTTAATGTAATTATTTCCCGAATTCCGGAATATTTAACATATTAATTAGTTTTATTAGGTTAACGGTATAAGCCTGTTTTTCAAAAAGCGTTAAGTTTGCGATCTTTCATTTATTAACCTTTTAAAGCGGCCTATACGATTATTCGTATATAACTGTTTTTAACATAATTTTTAATTTCCCCGTTCCGAGTCGGGATAATAAAAGGTCGGGCGTTTTCCAGTCGCGACGTATTACGAAATATATTTACTTAAATTTTCGTTTTATTCCGTCGGTATTTATTATATTAATAAGGATTTTATAAGTTTCGTAATACTTAATATACGCGTTATTAACGCCGATAAGATCCGGAATATCTATAGGGGCTAGTCGGAAACTAAGCTTTTTTGCTAATTCTTTACTTACCGTCTTAACTTACGCCCCGGTATTTATATTTACTTGTATTATTTTATTTCCCGCGTCCTTTTTAATAAGCGTTTTTTTTAAAAGGCGGCTTTATTCCGACTATTTTATAATTTTTTTGCTGAAGTGGATTAAACATATATATTTATTTCGGTTATTTTTTTAGGATTATATTTAAAGAGTCGTCGGAATCGTTATTATATATTATAACGTTTTGTATCATTTTCAGAAGCTGGTTTTTATACAGTTGGAATAATAACGTTTTTACATTACTTTTTACCTTGTTGTTAAAGCTTTAGTAACTTAATTTCCCGTAATTAAAATATTTCGGTAGGCCTTTATAAGGATTAGGTATATTAAATGGCGTAAATGTATTTTGGTTAAAGTTAAACCGCCGGTTGTCCGGTTTTCGAATATAAAAGCGCTTTTGATTTTTATTACTTTTATACGGTATCTTTAATTGGCCCTTACTTTTTAGGCTTCTTTTTTAAAAGCGTTAAAGTAAAACCTTTTATTTTTATTACTGCTTTTACCGAAGAACGATCGGTTTTTGTTTACCTTTTTCATGCGTTTTAGTAACGTTTTATTTTATTTATTACGTTATTAACTTAGTTTAACTTAAAGCTTTTACGTAATAGGGCATTTTAAAATTCCGGTATTAATTTATAAAACTAATTAAATATAAGGCGTTTATTATCTCGATTATATTCCGAGCCTAAGGCGTTTGCGGGTTTTGTTTTATAAATTAAAAGTTTTTATTTAACGTAAAAATTAAGTGGTGATTAATTAATTGGTTGTTATAGTTTTATAAATTGTTCCTAATATTCCCGATTAAAGGGGTTAGGGTTAAAATAACCTTTTTTAATAAAGGTTTATAAGTTTTCTATTTTTAGTTTTCTTTTCGTAATTAAAGTAATTAAGCGTAACGCGGTACGATCTTTAAGCGTTTGCGATAAAGGCGTTTATATAGCTCATGGCCTATTAAATATAAATAGTAACATTTCGTTTTAGCTTTTTAATATAGGCCTTAGTTATAGCTTTTATTTAATTTTCTTTTTCTTTGATCGACGTACGTTCCCTAAGCTTTAGGTAACTGTAATACGGTACCCGATCGTCGCCTTTAGGCTTTTATGCCGATATAGTAACTAACTTGTAAAGTTTTATTTTTTTAGTTTCTGTAATCGTTTGCTGTTCGGTTAGTTGTCGGAGAAGTTCTGTATACTGCTTATTCTGCTAGCGAATGATTTTTAAAATCTGGTTATTGCTAAAAGGTTTAAGCTTTTTTTTGTTTTAAGCTTTGCGATGTTATTGTTATGTTACGCCCATTTTCCGACCGTTCGATTGACGGTTGTCGAGATACATTTTGGCTAGATATATAAAGAGATTTATAATTCTGAGGAACGTTTTTTTCTCCTATTAGGGCTTTTTTATGAGCTTTTTTGTCCGTATTTATATTATAATCGATCGTTCGATGACCGCATCAAGATTCGTAATCTTTTTCATCAATAATTTAAGTTCGTTTTATAACTTACGTACTTTGATTTTGGTAATTACCGCGTTACTTTCTCTGGTAAAGATGGAAGAATTGTAAGATAAGGGATAGCTAAGTGCTAGAGCAAGGTGGTCGCCAATTAGTCGTAAAGTGAATTCCAAGAAGTGAGTATATTAGGTTACTTCCATCTAGCGTTCTTTATTAGTTACCAGATGTTTATTTATGCTAATAAGTGGGTCGGCGACTAGTCGGTCCCTAGTCGCAGACCCCTAGGAGCTATATCCTCACACAAGTACTATATTATGCCCTTTTCTTTTCGTACGTCCCACAACCTTTTTGCTTCGTATACTGGTATATTCTTTGTAATTTCTTCGTTTTATCTTATATTAACCTTAATTATATCTGCTATTAATTCGAATAAGAAAATATGAAAAATTAAATAAAGCTTAACTTTAAATAATAACTTTAATTCGTAGTTATCTTTTGAGATTTCTTTTATAATTTTATATAAACGATATATTTAAAGTCGAATTTCTTATTTGGTCGCTTAATTTAAATATTTTTAATAGTTAAACCATTTTTCCCTCTTAAAAGATTAATCCCTTGAACCTTTTCTAGTTATAATACTTCTTTATTTAATTACGTATAAATTCAAATTCAATTTTTATTTTTATGTATAACTACTGAAGTTGTTTTAATATAAGGATCGTTTTAACGTTAATATGGCTTTCGTATGTATTTTTATAAATTTCTAATATAAAACCGAAATTAGCATTTACTAAAGTCGTCCTGATATTCTTATAATAACTGGTATTATAGGCTAGTTATGCGATAGGTAACCTTTGGACCGAATCGTTCTGTTCGTAATTAATATAGCACCGGAAGTAGGTTTTTAATATTTGATTAGTTCTTTCCGTTTATTTATTTATTTAAGGTTTGAATGCGCTGGATAACTTATAATTTAAGCTTAATTACGCCATAAATCCTTACCAGAATTTCGAAATAAATGTTGTTTTTTTATTTAAGCTAATTTTTATTAATAACTCGTATGCTATTAAGATATTTCTTTTTTTAAAAAAAAATATACCAGTTGTTCTATATTGGTATCATTATTATGTAATGAAAAAGAAGAAAATTTAATAAATCGATTAACGATTATAAAAATATTGTCATAATATACGCCCGTAACTAGATTTTCTGATAATAAAAACGTAATAATAAAATCGAAAGTAACTAAATCCCATAATCGCTTTGCGATTGGTAATAACTGTAATTCTCCGTATGGTTTATGTCGTCAAGCCTTTATTGTGTTATGTATATGGTACTGCCGTCGGACCTTTTTTATTATTAATTTTATTTTAAGAAAATAATAACTCGTTATATTTTTTAAGGGTTTTGTAAATCCTTAAGTATCTATATAATTAATGTTCGTATATGTTTCGTATTAATATTTCCTGGTATTCTTTTAAAACTTATATCTTTTTATTTTCTAGTTTTCGAGTAAGTTGTCGTTATATTCTTGGATTTTCTAATATAAAGTATGGAGTACTACTTTGATCGTTATTATCTGTCGTAGTTGCAAGTATTCTTTTTACGTGGTGTCGAAGATTTAATAGTTAACCTTAATTATTTTCTTCTTTGGATTTGGTTTTCGACTTAATACACTTATTCTATTATTTTCTAAACCTTTCTGAGAAATAATAACGAAGTCGTATTCTGTTAATTTTTCTGCGTAACGTAATTATCGTCCTGTTAGCTTTCTGGTAATAGTAAAGCGAGTAAGGTTTTTATGATTCGTATATATCTTAACCTGATAAAGGTTTCCCTTAATGTAATATTTGAATTTTCGAAAAGCCTTAACGATAGCGATGAATTTTTATCGAAGATGGCATAATTCAACGTTACTTTTTAAAAGTTTATAAAAGTAAAAGGCGATAAGGTATAAGTTACTTTAATTATCGTAATGTTTAATTACTACGATTAAAGCATAATCCGAAGCATCGGTTTTAAGCTTAACTAAGCGGTTTAAGTCGTATATAATCAATACTGGCTCGCTGGTAATCGCGTCCTTAATTTTCTGAAAGATTTCTTTTATTTCTGCTGATTACTGGAATTCGTTTCCTTTTCTTATTAAATTTAATAGTAATATAGCTATTTTGCTAAAATATCGAATAAACTTCTTATAATAGTTAGTATATCCGAAAAAGGTTTATACTTTTTTAATTATAGTAAATTTCCTTTACTTCTGTATTACAGCAATTGTCTTAAGGTTTATTTTGATATATTCTAGGGTAATAATATATTTTAGCAATTCCACTTCTTACGTATAAAACTAGCCTTTTTTATATTAATTAATAGGTTTACGTCGTATAAAGCTTAAAAAACCTTATAAACGTATCTTATATATTTTGTTTTATTTTTCAAATGGATAAAAATGTTATAGAGATAACAAATAACGAAAATATTTAAATACCTTTTAAGTATATAATTAACTATCCGCTGGAAAGTTGCTGGTATGTTGGTAAGTCTGAAAGGTATTACGAAGTACTTAAAAAGTCCGTATTTCGTTTTAAAAGTTGTTTTCCATTCGTATCCTAATTTAATGCGTATTTAATTATATCCTTTTTAAAAGTTTAAGCTCGAAAGCTATTTTATTTTATAAAGGCGGTCTTCTATTTTATTAATTAAGGGTAACGGCGTCTCATCCTTAGTTATTATATTGTTTAGCTGTTTATAATCGATAATTAAATATAACTTTCCGGTTTTCCTTAATATAAAGAATATAAAATATCCGATTAATAAACTAAAACGTTATATATAACCGTTCTTAAGCTTGTCTTTTAAGTATTTACGTAATGTTTATAATTTTATTTCGTTAAGGTTATAAATCGCATAAAACCTTGCCGATGTCCTTTGTTAAGAACTATCTTATAGGTTTATTCGCTATGTTTTAGCAATTTCGTTTTAAGTTTCTTTCGAAATAATCGTTCATATCTGTAATACTATAAAGGTACGTTAACTATTATTTCTGGTTTTAAGGGCTGATATTATAGATAATCGTTTATTTTTTCGTAATTTTGTTTTAATAGTAACGATAATGCGTCGTATTCTTTTATAGTACCCTTATTTCTTTTATATTTTGTTCTTATAAGTGGTAAGGTTTTTATCGTATCCTTATACCTGCATTTATCGCTATTATCGATCGAATGTTAAGATTTTTTGGTATCTTTTTTTTATCGAAAAGGTATAAAATGAAATTTACTTAATTTGTTACCTAATCGATTAAGGGGTTATATTAATACAGTTATAACTTTCCGAGGATTATGTTGTAATTCCTTAACGGAACGATATCAAACTTTGCTGTTTAATTTCGTTCTTTAATAAAGATTTTAAGATGATTAATTTCGCGGTTAATTATTTTATTATCGTAGATAAATGTCTGACTTTTTACGTTCTCGGCGATATAAGGTTTTATTTTTTTTATGGTAACTTAAGTTAGTTATTATTTCTAGTACAATATAATTACCTTTTATTATTCCGCAGTTCACAAATGCGGTAAACTAGTATGTTTTAATTTTTACTTTTAAGGTAATAAGGTCGTTTTTGGCTTCTGTCGTAGTATTTAAAGCTGTTTTTGGAAGCTCCTGTTAGCTTTTTAGGGTTTTATTATCCTGCGGCTTTCTTATAGGTGGCGTTTACTTTTTAAATCGTTTTTTAACAGCTTAATACGCTTTTGATTCTATTAATTAAAGGTTTGTAACTATTTTAGCTATCCTTTCTAGCGGCGTAAGATAGCTTCGAATAAAAGAATTGGCGTTTAGAAGTCTTTTTTGTTAATATATTTTGGTTCGGGGTTTTTTTGCCCCTTTTGTCGTACTTGAAATTGAATATCGTATTACTTTTGTTTTCTTTCTTTCTGCTAGATTTCCTTTTAAATTACTTATCGTTTATCTGTGTTTTCCGGAAAGATTAATCGGAAGTTTAAGCTGTTAATTAATTTTAAAGATACATTTATAACTGTTTAATAAATTTATTTATCCTTTATTTTATGGTCGTATTATTCGGAATGGCATATAAAACTTTTGTTAGGGCAGCTTTTCTTTTCGGGCCAACTTGCGACTGCTGTTATGACGTCGATGGTATCTTATAACGCGTACTTTTGCAATTTTCTGTACCATCTTTAACTCTTAGGATTTGCTTCGATTTTATTACAGAAATCGAATTTTTAATTATATATTCGTATAATTCGTTTTTCGATATACTATTATTTTTTCATATATTTGGGGTAATAAGTGCGCCTGCAATAAATAGCATAACGTTTCCTGTATCGGTTTGGTTATTTTGGTAATAACGTGTTACAGGAACAGGGGTTCCTGTCTCGAGGAGACCTACCTTTGTGGCCTAGTGCGAACCTGCCACGGTTAAACTCCGGACAGAAAAGACTTGGCTTTTAAGGTGATCTGGTTAATCTGGATAATTTGGGATCCAGATCATATAGATCATACAGATTTACGACATACTTATTTTAAAAAATAAAGATATATATAACCCGGTCTTTTATATAAATAATACCTATTTAGTTTCGCTTTTTAGCTATTAATTTAAACTTTCGATTAAAGGTAACTATACCGTTTTTTAATTAAGGGAAAAGTTTTTAAACCTTTTTAACGAATAAACTTTTAATAAATTATTTCTCGCCTTATTATTACTTATAAATCAAAACCCTATTTCGGATATTACTTATATTTTTAAGTAAATATATAATAAATTCGTTATATTTTAATAGTTTTTTAATTAATAACTAACGGATAATTTTAAATCTAATTAAACATAAACTTTTTTAAACTTAATAAAAACGGTATCATAAAACGACATTTAAAAAATAAACAATATACTCTATTTCCGTTATAAGTTAATAAAAAATTAATAACCAGATTAAATAATTTACCCTTTATCGAAAAAATTCTTTAATTAATTAATAATATCATATCTTTTATAACCCGTAATAAAGGAAAACCTTTTTTTTCCTAAACCCAGCAGCTAACCCCGGCTTTAAAGAACATTATTAAGGTTTAAGGAAATTCGGAAAAAGAAAAAAAATTAATAATCCAAAAACCTTAAGACCCGAAAGGAAAGGAAAGAAAGCTTTCTCTTAAAAAGAAAATGAAGATCTTATTACGTAAAATCTAAGCCCTAAAAAAAAACAAAAAAAAACCCCCAACCTCCCAGAAAAAGGATAACTTAACTTACCCGAAAAAAAGAAAAAACCCCCAGCACCCCTATTATTCGGCCCTAATCGGTACCGCGAAACCACTATCCCACCCCCTAGCTACCACGGAATGCCGGAAATCAAGGGTTATAAGCCAATTACCCCGAAGCCCTATAACGGAATTACAAATATAAAAAAATTCCTCGTCCAAGCCAGAACTTACCTTAAGTTTTACCAAAACTCCCTAATAAAAAACTATCAAAAAGTAATAGCCATTTTTTAATTACTTACTAAACGAATTCTCCTATAATTCGAACTTATTATAAAAAACTACCTAAAGAACTACCCTAAAAAATCCTTAAACATTATTAATTACATTTTTAACGATTACCGATACTTCGAAAACTAAATACGAATTATATTTAAAAACCTAGATAAAGAACAGCACGCGGTAAAATAATTATACCTTCTTTATTAAACCAAGTTAATTACAAAATATACGACGGAATTTAACCGCTTAGCCGCAATTTCCAATTTACTAAAAAGCGCGTTATTCTACCTTTTTTACAACGGCTTAAAACCGCAAATCAAAAACGAAATATATATAATACCCAAAACAAAATCTTTTAAAAAGTATATCGATAAAGCAATTATTATTAATCGACATATTTTTAACCGGTACTTCGAAAAAAAAGGAATTAATAAACGAAATAACGATAAAAACTTTAATAACCGAATTAAAAAGGATAAGGGCAAATCTTAAAAGAAAGCAAGCATTATTTCGAAAAAGCCCCAAAAAGATAAATCCAACATAAAGTATTTTAACTATAGCAAGAAAAAGCATTTTAAAAACGAATATCGTTTTCCCGTTAAAAGGAACTTTAAAAAAAAAAGGATTCCTTAACCTTAAAAAAAAGCCAAAACGGCTAAATAAAAAACCGATAATAAAAAAAAAAAATAAAGTTAGTTTAACTTCCCTCTAACCAGAATTCATTATTATTATTATTATTTAAATCCAAAATGACATCCCAAAGTACAAAAATTACCCCATTTACCAGAATTCTAAAGTTAAAGCCTATAAGTATCACCCCGAATAAATAGTTTCCAAAATAGCCATAAAGCTAAAATGCTTCTATCATTTTGATATATCTTAATATAAGATATACGATAAAAACGGTCAGTTCTAACCTAATGCTAGTAATCATGAATAGTTATCCTTGGAACTTTGCAAACTTCCTGAATATACGGTACATATTAAACTACGAAAAAACCAGCATAAATCGTTATACTTTACCGTTTATTACGTCGACGATTATCTCATATATCTTAAAACCAAAAAAAATAACAACTTTTGGCCTAAATAAAATAAGGAAATACCTATAAAATTAAATAACGAATATAAATACATAAAGATTTCCCAATAATTAAAATACCCTAAATCTTATTACTTATATCCCGAATCAAAATAAAACTAAAAGGTTATATCGTAAAAATATTTATATTATTCCCCAATACTTTATATCCAATACGAACTTTTAAATATGGAAATACTTTTTTCGAAGGTTTACATTTTTAACCCGATAATTCAAAAAATACAAAATTAAAAATTAAACCGGAAAAAAATAATTATTTCCGAATGCAAATATAACAAAAAAACATAATTTAAATATAAAAACGATTAATGCACCAAACACGTTATTCGAAAAACGCGCGAATGGAAACTTTCTTAAGTTAAATACCATCATAAATTAAAAAACGTAAAAAACCCTCGAAAATAAGGCATTAAAAAACCCTAGTTTATAAAACCTTATGCAAAACGGTAAAGGAACTACGCAACCAAATCGAAATTCCACTCCAATACAAAAACAGCATATTTAAAGCCATAATCGACTCAAAAGCCGAAAGCAACTTTATCTCTCCCGCGGCAGCAAAAAAATATCAGGTTCCTTAAAAATATAAGTTAAAATCCTACAAATTACGTACGGTAAACGGAAACCTATCTAAATATAAAAACGGACGAATTTTACGAAAAACGGAACAACTTCCCGTTTAAATCCAAAAACATTAAAAACGAATTTCGTTAAATATTGCCGACATTTCCGGACACGACATTATCCTGGGAATACCATAACTTAAAACCAGCAATCCATATATCAACTAAAAACACCAAATACTCTTCTAAAAAAGCAACAAAAAACCACCCAAAAAGAACGAACAGGAAATCTACTATATCATCAAAAAAATACAAATACCAAATCAAGCCGAAACAATACCACCCAAATATCGAAAATTCAAAAAACTATTTAAAAATAAAAAAAACCACGAATTACCACTACATGGTTAATAAGATTATCGAATACCCATTAAAAAAGGATATTATCTTAAACTTTATAAAATTTACCACATAAACCTTAAAAAATCAAAAACCTTATGGAAAATTATTTAACTTAATCTAAAAAAAGAATACATCCAACCCTTTAACTCTCCTGCTAAATACCCTATCCTTATGGTACTAAAAACCAAAAACGGAAAGCAAAAAATTAACAAAAACGGAAACCTAATCTTTAAAAAAATTATTAACTATAAACAGCTAAACAACATTACGATTAAAAACGGATACCCCTTAACCCTTATAAACATACTAAAAAAAAATACTAACAAAATTAAATAATTCATTATATTTAATCTTCGAAACGGTTACTACCGTATCCGAATAACCTAAAAAAAAGAATAAAAAATAGCATTTAAAACGATACATGAACTTTATAAATACCAAATAATACTTATAAAATTTACTAATATTCCCGCCAGTTTCCAACGCCTGGTTATAACCACTTTACGAAAATTCCTAAATAAATTCGTATTCGTTTACCTCGACGATATTCTCATTTACTCCGAAACTCTAAAAAAACATAAACAACATATGGCTTAAATACTCCAAACTTTAAATAAGGCGAACATCCGAATTAACCCAGCCAAAAACGTATAATATACATAAAAACTAGACTTTTTAAGATATACACTTACCCCTAACCAAATTCAGATTTAACGCTCTAAAATAAAAACAGTTAAAAATTAACCCATCCCTAACAAAGCAAACGTTACCAACATTTAACAAATCTTAAGATTTACGGAATACGTACAAAGCTTAATTAAGGAATACAAAAACATAATTAAACCATTAACAAAACTTATTACCAAAAAATACGTTAATAAAAAATTTAAACTTTTAAAAAATACAAAAAAAGTATTCCAAATCTTAAAGAACGTAATCATTAATAAACTTATAATAAGATTACCCAACGCAAACAAAAAAAAGCGCCTAAAAACAAACGCTTCGGATTACGCACTAAATACCGTCCTAAAACAATTAAAGAATAACGACAAATAATACCCAATAACCTATTACTTAAAAACATTCCGAAATACAAAACTTAAATACCCGATTTATGACTAAAAACTACTAACAATCATTAACGCTTTCAAAAAATGGGAACCTTTCCTTAATAAAACCAAAAAACCCTTTAATATTTACTCCGATCATAAAAACCTTACTTAATTTATAAAAACTCAAAAACTAAATAAACGATACGAAACTTAAATAATTTTCCTATCAAAATTTAACTTTAAAATATATTACATTAAAAAAAAGGAAAATATCCAGGCAAATATTTTTAATCGCAAAGGTAACTATAATCCGAAGGTTCCCAAACGAAGCATATAAATATTATAATATAATAAGGATAGCATTATACGATTATGCGAAATCTTAAAAAAACTAACCCCAAATTTTTTAATAAGGTTTCGAAATTCTTATGACATAAATAAAAAAAAAAAGATTTAATAACTAAAAGGATAGCAAAAAAGCCAGCTATTATACCACGGCAAAATTTATATTTCCAAGAACTAATAAAAATAATTTATAAAAGAATTCCACGAAAACCTATTACATAAACATTAAAAAATTTTTAAAACTACCTAACAACTACAGGAAAAATATAACTTCCCAGAACTACGCCGAATAATTAAAAAAGTTATCAAAAATTATAATATTTACAACAAAGCCAAAGCAGTACGCCATAAGCCTTATAGGCTGTTATAACTTACCGACATTCTTAATAAGGCATAAAATACCATAACTTAAAACTTTATTATTAACCTTTCTTCATTTAAGAACCCAATTATTAAAATCGAATACGACGGAATCTAGGTAATCATTAACAAACTTACTAAGTATAGGTACTTCCTAGCCTTTAAAAAAACTGCAACGGCAAAATAATTAACCTATGCATTCATCCGATATTACTTTAATAAATACGGAATACCAAAAAAAATCATTTTTAATTAAAATAAACTTTTTACATCCAAATTTAACATTAACTTCTTTAAATAAATAAGCGTTAAATTTAAATTCTCGATAGCTTATTACCTCCAAACAAACGGTCAAACGGAACGACTAAACCAGACCTTGGAATAATACCTTCGAAGCTATGTTAACTACCAGCAAAACAACTGGGTAAAGCTGTTATTATTAATATAAATAACCTATAACACGTTTATTAACGAAAATATGAGCATATCTTCCCATACAGCTATATACGGATACAAGGCAATAACTTAACGACCAAAACAATTGACGTATAAAACTCCTGCAATTACTACCATAACTTCCCGAATAAAAATAATAATAACGGAAATCAAGACGATATAAGCCTGATTATAAACCGAATTACGTTTTCTCCAGCAAAAAATGGCCTAATATTATAACAAAAAAAAATTTAAAGGACTAATTTTAACGAAAAAAAACAAGGTCTACTTATTACGTTAAAAATAAAACGTAACGTCGAACATCTTATAAATTAAAACTAAAAGGCCTAACGGTAAATTTAATTTCAAAAAACTTGGCCCGTTTAAAGTTAATAAGGTTATTTTTAAAACTAATTATTAATTGTTATTACCTAAAATAATAAAAATATACCTTATTTTTTACATTTCCTTACTTAAACTAGCACCTAAAAATATCCCGCTAAAAATAAATTTAAAAATCGAAAGAAATAATAATAAATACGAAGTCGAACGAATATTAAACTTTAAAATAATTAAAAACAAAATCCAGTACCTAATCAAGTAAAAAGGATATTTACACGAAAAAAATACTTAAAAACTATTTAACCACCTAACGAATACGATAAACCTGGTTAAAACGTTCTACCGGCAAAATCTTAACCGACCATTTTTAATGCGGCCAAGGTCGCAGGCGATAAAGGTCCCCCGCTTAAATCTAAACTTATGGCGTTTTAATCGAAAAAAGTAAACGCCTCCGTCATAACGTCTATTTCGGAAGCAAATTACGCCTGCTTTACTTCCATTTGTCGCCATTTTTTTTTATTCTTTCCCGTTTTTTTAATTAATTTAATTCTAAACCTTTTTTTAATATTTTTAACGTTCTTTTTTTAAGAAAATCCTGTTAAAGGCGTAATCGCCTTAATCTTCCAACAAATTCCCGCGATTTCTTATCTTATTAACGCCGTAATTCGATTAACCTTTTTTCCATTACCTTTTATTCCCTTTTTACGGACTTTTAAAACGTTAAAAAGTCGTCTTTAATTTTATGCTGCTCCCATAATAAACGCTTTTACGTTTTATTCATTTTTTGAAACGAATTCATAACGAAAACGTTACAGGATGGACGTTACCGACGAACATAACAACCATAATTTACGTACTCGGGTACGTAATAACAATCGGTTTTTTCCAATTAAATGCAGTTAAAATAAAGAAAAGCTTTAATACCGAATTTCTTAATTAAATTAGCGCAAGTGTTACGGGAATCACGTTAATTTAAACAAGGTTTTTTTTTTCTTTTCGAATACGACCTGTTATAATAAAGTTAGTTAAATAAATTTAGGAACTTTTTAATATAACAAAATGGCTAACCTGCGGTTCTTATTTTTGGGATAAAAATTTTTAAAAAGGGGAAATAATATTACAGGAACAAGGGTTTTTATCTTGAGGAAACTTACCTTTATGGCTTAATGCGAACCTGTTACGGTTAAACTCCGGACAGAAAAAACTTAGCTTTTGAGGTAATTTGGTTAATCTGGATAATTTAAGATCCAAATTATATAGATCATATAGATTTACGACATATTTACTTTAAGGAATAAGGATATATATAACCCGGTTTCCCATATAAATAGCACCTACTTAATTTCGCTTTTTAGCTATTAATTTAAGCTTTCGACTAGAGGTAATTATACCGTTTTCTAATTAAGGGAAAAGTCTTTAAACCTTTTTAACGAACAAACCCCTAATGAATTATTTTTCGCCCTATTGTTACCTGCAAATTAAAACCCCATTTCGGATACTGCTCATACTTCCAGGTGGATATATGACAGGTTCGTTACATAACGTTTCGTCCCAGCTTTAATACTTTTTAATTTATGCGCTTAATTTTAATTATTCGTACCGTTATTGCCGTCTCTGTGAGCAACGGGAAAGTAGCTTATTTTTTATAAGCTTTTTTTATCCGTCGTGTTTTTCTAGCCATTAGGTTATTACAGGTTTTATGGTTAGAGCTCGTTATTCCTAGGTAGTTACCTAGGATAATCTCTTTGCCTTTTAGAATCCTTATTATATTTCGTTAAAGGGATTATAATCGTTTTTGATCTTGATTATACCGAATATCTTATTATTCTAATTATTTTAGCTGTTTTTAGGCTGTTCTTTTAATACAGATATCTATTATTTGGATTGTTACTTCCTTTGATATTTACGGGCGATATGTTCCATTTTGTCGTAATTATAGCATTAAACCTGGCGTCGGTTTTGTAGTTGAACTGTTTTTATTTCAATGAATCCAGATGCCGTTCTATGGGATACTAAACGTAATTATTGTATATTTTATTATTTAACTTCTTATAATGTTATTATTAATAGAAATTATATAATTTAAGTTTAATAATTAAGTAAACTTTTTAACCGTTATACGTTATAAACTTTTATTTAATAATGTTCTGAAATTTTAAGTAATTTTTAATTTTTATTATATTAATTTTCTAGAGACCTATTATTTAATAATTTACCAAACGTTTTAAAAAGTATTAAAATAAAATTAAGAATTTCGGAAACGAAAATAAATAATTTAAAAGTTAATTAAAAATATAACTTATTATGACACCTAATTAAAAGATTAAAATTTTAAAACCTTTTTGTCAGCAGTCACAGTGATCAAATGCAGGAATCTGGCGTAACTCTCATGCGTTTGTTCTATGTGTTCTAGGAAAGGACAAATCTAGTCCGTGGGCAATCGCCCTTACATACATGATTGTGTGACAAAGGATCGTCTGAGGACAAAGGGTGTCCTAGGCAGCACTCCTGCAGCCTGGGCCTACAAAGCCAGCCAGCAGGCAACACCTGTACGCACCAATTGCCGACACTTTTAATAATATTAAAACTATGGAACCTTTTTTTAATTTAAATTAAGTTATAACGTCCCACACCACCACTCCGGACATACTACCACTCCGGACGGTTTTTAGCATATTCTAACTACCATACTTCAATTGCCCATTTCTTAATACCAATAATATGGAACGGCTTACAAAAAAAGCGAAAATAAACTTAGCCGTTCAGGCTAAAAAACGAATCCCGAAGCTTAATTACAAAAAGCTTAGTTTTATTTATAAAGTTGCCCAATTTACTTTCCATAAACGATATACCGATATACCCTCTTTTAACGATTATATAACCGAATTGCGAAAATTGACGACGACTAAAAGAAAATCGATTATCGACCGTATTTTCGACTTAGATGCGCTCGCGTTTCCTATCCGGCTTTAATATATTAAAGATATGGCGAATTTATTGCTTACCTAGCGCGTCGTAAAACGCGTTAAAGTTAACTAGGCGTCGAGATTTGTTAAACGGCAAAAAAAGCTTTAAACGCGTTTAAATTAAAAGATCGATTATTAACGGGTGTTATGCGAAAATCCAGAAATATTTCGTAAATAATTCGAACTTGTTCGAATTACTATCGCAAAATACGGTATCGTAAAAAAGGATATTTATGACTTTAACGAAACTGGCTTTTTAATAGGATTATTTATAATATCGGGTATAGTAATTATAAGTATTAAAAAACGTAAAAGACCTAAATAAGCGTAATAAGGTAATCCGAAATAAGTTATAATTATATAAATTATCAATTCGTAAGGTTAGGCTTTACCGCCGTTTATTATATTAACGGAAAAAGCTTACCTTAATTTTTAATATCGCGATAATTTATTACTAACTAATTAAAAGATTAGTACCAGTTTTAATGGCTGAATAATAATCGAATTAGGTTTAAAATGGATTTAACATTTTAATAAATATATACGAACGCATACGAAAGGAATTAAACATTTCCTTATTTTCGACGGCTACGAAAACTATTATTCGATCGAATTCGAAGAATATTACGCGAATAACGATATTATTACTTTTTATATACCTGCACATTCTTTTTATCGGCTTTAACCTTTTAACGTATCCTGCTTTTTCGTTTTAAAACGCGTTTATTTACTTTATATCGAAGGTTTAATATGACGTTACCATACTTATATCACAGAAAAAGATTTTCTCGCCGGCTTTTACGACGCGTTCCAAATTGTCATAACGTTTGATAATATTAAATCTGGATTCGTACAACCTAGTTTTGTTCTATTCGATCTTAATAACGTTCTTTCCGAATTAAAAGTTCCTTTAATTATGCCTATGTTAACTGTTTCTTCGTTTATCTTTATTTGTTTTATTTTCCTCTTGACGAAAACCCTTAGAATTATCCGCGAAATAACAAAATAAGGACATTATTTTAAAAAAAAGATTAAAAGTTATTAAAACATTTCGCTTACAAGAATGGTTAAATTAATTAACCTTTTAACTAAAAGTAATTTATTACTTTTGTACGGAAATGCTTTTTTTCGGGAAACAGCTATTTAATTACGCGAAACGAATCATATTTTAAGCAAACGTTAAAGGATTAAAAATAAACGTTTTGAAAAAGGAGGAATACTTGTTATATAAAAAGGATAAGCTTTTGAGGTTAAAAAAGAAAAGGGTGGTAAAAAAATGCAGCTAATAGCGGTTAAAAGTATTCGTCATAAAAGGGTTAAAACGAAGGAACGGAAGTATGGCATCTACGGTAAACTTAGGCATAATGCGCGTACTTGTAAAGAAGCTGTAAATACGTTTAGCGAAAAAGAATCCGATTAATTTGAGTTGATATATTACGTTGTGGTTGCTTAATTTGAGTTTGTTATCGCAAGGTGCCAAAAACCATCCGGAGTGGTGGTGTGTCCGAAGTGGTGATGTAGGACATTATTTTCATTTTTACTGAAACTGTTTAATTAATAAAGTTGATAGAATTATTATAATTACCAAAAGCTTTAATAAAACGCTTTAAAATAATTTAAACCTCTTTTACGGAATCACTTAAAAAACGTAAAAAATAAACGAAAAGAAATAGTAATAAATTATGCGAATATTTTATTAATTTCGAATAAAAGCCTAAAAATATATACGGAAACTTTAACGAAAAACGAAACACTAAATAAATTACTTTTTAACTTCTTTAAAAGAATTTAATATTAAAATGCACCGTATTATTTAAATAAACTTTAGTGCGTAGCAGGAAGATTAACGATAAGATCATAATAAACATTTTTATAAAGCGTTAAAATACCGGTAAAAAAGAATTTATATTAAAGATTATTTACTTTTAAAAAGCATATTAACAAAATAATTGCTAAAAGAAAGATTTTTTTTCTTTTTATTTTTTTAAATACTTTTTACGAAACGATAGCTAAATTAATAAAATGAAAGTAATTAAATAACGCAATTTTGGTATTATTAAATTTATTAACATAAAGGATTTAAAAAATAGTAATAAAATATTTAAATACCAGTTATTTAAAGATGCTCGAGAAAAAATTATAAGTCTTCAAGGCAATATAATAAAAATTATAAAAAAATAAATTATTTTTCCGTTTTTGATAAAAAAGGCGATAACGATATAAATAGTTAAAATTAAATATATAAAATAAGGAATAATAAAATTAAGATAATAGTCTATCGAAAAACGAATTATACGGATATATAAATAAGGATTTAATTTTTGCGATTAATTCGAAATAAACTTAAAGCATTAACGATCATATAAATATTTAAAAATATACGTTATTTAAGATATTATCGTCGATATTATGATAATAATAAGTTGGCCCGAAAGAAGAAATTATTTTAATAAAAACCTTATCTATTATTGGAGATAATATAATTATAAAATAAAAGATAAATAAATTTATTACACGGTTATAAAAGTATATTTGAAAATAATTAATAACTTAAATTTCCGATTAACATTTATAAAAAATCTAGATGAATGACGGAAACTGTAAGAAAAAAATTAAAAACAAAATAAAAACTATAAAGTAATATAATGCTAAGTTTTAAGTATAATAGGAGGGATGAAAAGTGGCCGAACCAGAATATATTAACAAAAGAACTTCCAAACGTATGTTCTTTTACTCAAACTTACTTTATACTGATAAGAAAAATAATTAAAGTAATTATAAACCTTTAGCGAATAAAATTAAAAACATATTAAAGAGTTAAAAGATAAGTTAAAAAACGAACGTTACTTATAAGAAAGCCGTAAGATAATAAAACCCGGAAATTCTATTAAAACCTTTTTAAAAAAACCTTTAAGCGCGATAATAAAAGCCGAAAATAACCTTATTACCTTATAAATAAGCATTAAGATATATTAGTTTACCGTATTTATAAATTGCGAGGTAATAAAAGGTAACTATATTATACCGGGAATAATTAATTAATTTCGATCATTATAAAAGGAAAAGATAAAACCTTATATCGCCGAAGACGCAGAAGCTTAGGTATTTGCTTACGATAGCTAAAAAATTACCTGTAAGATTAATTACCTTAAGATTTTTATTAAAGGACGAAATTAAATAACAAAGTTTTGATATCGTTCTAATAAAGAATTACGACATAATCTTCGGATTATTATGGTTATATTAATATAACCCTTTAATCGATTAAGTAACTGGCTATGTAAAGTATACTTTATACCTTTTCGATTAAAAAAATAAGATACCAAAAAGTTTTAATATTCGATCGAAAATGGCAACGAATATAGGTATAAGGATACGATAAAAACGTTATTACTTATAGGAATAAAGCATAAAAAAATAAAGGTACAATAAACGAATATAACCTATGATTGCTATTATTAAAACAAGGTTACGAAAGATAAACGATTACCTATAACATCAGCCCCTAAAGTTAGAAACTATGGCTAACGTACCTTTATAGTACCACAAATGTGAAAGACTGTTTCGAAAAAAACTCGAAACGATATTACCAAAACATAACGAATAGGATTATAAGATAGTTCTTAAGAAAAAAACGTTAATTAGATTTTACCTAATTTATAATCTTAATAAAGTAAAACTATAGTTATTACGTAAATATCTTAAAGATAAGCTTAGAAAAGAGCATATACGACGTTTTACTTTATTAATCGGATAATTTATATTTTTTATATTAAGGAAAAACGGAAAATTACGCTTAATTATTAATTATAAGCAATTAAACGATATTATAATTAAAGATAAGATATTATTATTTTTGATTAAGAAAATAGAAATCCGCCTTTATAAAGTAAATTAGTATTATAGGAACAAGGGTTCCTATTTTAAGAGGACCTGTCTTTATAGCCTAAGGTAAATCTATTACAGCTAAACTTTAGATGGAAGGTTTGGCTTACTTGATGTGATCTACGTAATATGATAAATTAATTAGATTACATAGATTATATTAATTTACAGTATACTTATTTAATAGAATTAAGATATATAATAAAACAGTTTTTTATATAAATAGTACTTACTTTATTTCGCTTTTTAGTTATTAATCTAAGCTTATAAACAAAGGTAGTCGTCTTTTACGGTAGGAAAAGTTTTTAAACCTTTTTAACGAATAGACCCCTAGTAAATTCTTTTTCGCCTTATTATTATCTGCAAATTAAGACCTCTTTTTCTGATATTGCCTATACCTTTAGATGGATATATAGCAGGTTCGTTATATTTTAATAGCTTTTTAATTAATAACCGATGAATAATTCTAAGCTTAGTTAAGTATAAGCCTTTTTTTAAACTTAGTAAAGACCATATTATAAAATGACGTTTAGAAAATAAATAACATATCCGATTTCCGTTATAAGCTAATAAAGGATTAGTAACCAGATTAGATAATTTACCTTTTATCGAAAAAGTCCTTTAATTAATTAATTATATAATACTTTTTATAACCTAAGATAAAAGAAAATCTTTTTTTTTTCAAACTTAATAATATTTAATGAAATGGTGCAGGGTGCAGAGCCGGGTACATGGCTTTGCCGATCAATTAGTCATCACCAGTCATGTATTTCTAGGAGTTCATTTTTCGCTAGGCGCAACCCCAGAAAGACCAGACACTCATCGTCGCCACACATATAGATTCAACACCATACAATACAGTTTGCGTTGCCTTCATTATCTCTTGAACCGCGGGCTCAATCGTGACACTCTCGTCAATTATGCACTGATCAGGACCAAATCACCCCGTCCCAATTCATTAATGCCAGTTTTAAACCATATTATTAAGGTCCAGGGAGATTCGGAAAAGAAAGAAGAACTAAAGGTTTAGAAATTTTAGGGTTTAAAAGGGAAAGAAAAAGAGCTTTTCCCCGAAGAAAAAATGGAGATCTTATTACATAAAATCCAAGGTTTAGAAAAGGATAAGGAAGAAAGACCTTAACCCCTTAAACAAGAAAAGATAACTTAACTTACCCAAGGAATAAAGAAAAGTACCTTAGTACCTTTATTATTCGGCCTTAATCGGTACCGCGAAACCATTATCTTATTTTTTAATTATTACGGAATGCCGGAAATTAAAGGTTATAAATTAATTACATTAAATCCTTATAATGGAATTATAGATATAAAAGGATTTTTATTTAGGCTAAAACGTACTTTAAGTTTTATTAAAGCTCCTTAATTGAAAAGTATCAAAAGGTGTTGGTTATTTTTTAATTACTTACTGAACGAACTTTTTAATAGTTCGAATTAATTATAAACAATTACCTAAAGAATTACCTTAAAGAATTTTCGGATATTATTAATTATATTTTTCGTGATTACCAGTATTTCGAAAATCGAATGCGAATTATATTTAGAAATTTAGGTAAAGAATAACATCGGGTAAAATAATTATACCTTTTTTTTAAACCAAATTAGCCGTGAAATATATGACAGAATCTAACCGTTTAAGCGTAATTTCCAATTTACCAAAATGCGCGTTATTTCTGTAAACCTTTCTTTCTTTTTTTTTTTTTTTTTTTTTTTTTTTTTTTTTAAACTTTTTTTTTTTTTTTTTTTTTTTTTTTTTTTTTTTTTTTTTTACCACAGCTTAAAGTTTTAACTTAACGACGAAATATATATAGTACTTAAGATAGAATCTGTTAAAAAGTATATCGGTAAAGTAATTACGGTTAACCGATATATTTTTAACTGGTACTTCGAAAAGAAAAAAGCTAATAAATAAAACGAAAATAAATGTTATAATGACCGAATTAAGAAAGATAAAGGTAAGTTTTAAAAGGAGGTAAGTACCGTTTTGAAAAAGCTTAAAAAAGATAAGTTCGATATAAAATGTTTTAATTATAACAAAAAGGGATATTTTAAAACTAAATATCGTTTTCCCGTTAAAAGGAATTCCAAAAAGGAAGGGATTTTTTAACTTTAAAGAAAAGTTAAAGTAACTAAATAAAAACCGATAGTAAGGTAAAAAAGGAAGAAAAGAAAGTTAATTCGATTTCCGTTCAGCTAGAATTTATTATCGCCATTATTACTTAATTCCAAAACGATATCTTAAAGTACGAGGATTATCTCGTTTATTTAGATTTTAAGGTTAAAGCTTATAAATATTATTCAGGATAAACGGCCTTTAGGATAACTATAAAGTTAAAATGTTTTTGTTATATTAATACATTTTGATATAAAATGTATAACGAAAATTGTTAATTCTAACCTAACGTTAATAATTACGGATAATTATTCCTGGAGCTTTATAAGCTTGCTGAATATATGGTATATACTAAACCCCGAGCAAATTAATATAATTTGCTACATTTTATCACTTATAATTTTAGCGATTATTTCATTTATCTTAAAGCTTAAAAAAATAACTTTTAACTTAAATAAACCGAAAGACTATTTACCGAATTAAATGATAAATGTAAATATATAAAGATTCCTTAATAGTTAAAGTATCCCAAGCTTTTTTATTTATATCCCGAATTAAAATAAAGTTAAAAGGTTATATCGTAAAGATATTTATCTTATATCCCGATGTTTTGTATTTAATACAAACTTTTAAATGTAAAAATACCTTTTTCGAAAGTCCATACCTTTAACCTTAAGATTTATGGAATATAAGGTTAAAAGATACACCCGAAGAAAATAGTTACTTTCGGATTTTAATTCGGTAGAAAAAAGTGATATAAGTATATAAATAATTATTATATTAAGTACTTTATAAAGAAAACTAGAAAATGGAAACGTTTTTTAATAGGTAAATTATATTAATTAAAAAACGTTAAAGGCTTTCCAAAATAAGGTATTAAAAGATCCTAACTTGTAAGACGTTATATAAAATAGAAAAAGTATTACTTAATGAAATAAAAATTCTTTTTACTACAAAAATAAGATATTTAAAGTCATAATCGATTAAGACTGGAAGGAAACTTTATTTTTTTATGGCGGTAAATAAGTATTAAGTTTTCTAGAAATATGAATTAAAATCTTATAAGTTACGTATAGTAGATAAAAATCTATTTAGGTATAAAAATGAACGGATTTTTCGAAAAACTGAAACATTTCCCGTTTGGATCTAAGGATATTAAAAACGAATTTCGTTAGATATTGCCGACATTTTTAAATATGATATTTATTATTTTGGGAATACCGTAGCTTAAGTTCAGCAATCCATATATTAACTAAAGACGTTAAATACTTTTTGAAGAAAAAAAAGATTATTCGAAAAGGACGATTAAAACGTTTATTATGTTATTAAAGAAGTATAACTGCCAAATTAAGTGGAGACGGTATTCCCTAAGTATTAAAGCTTTAAAAGATTATTTAAGAATAAAAAGAATTACGAATTATTATCATAAAGTTAATGAAATTATAAAATATTTATTAAGCAAGGATATTACCTTAAATTCTATAAAAGTTATTATATAAGCCTTAAAAAGTAAAAACCTTTATGGAAAGGTATTTAATTTAATTTTAAAAAAGATATATTTAACTTTTTAATCTTGTTGCTGGATATTTTTTTCTTATAATACTAAAAACCAAAAATGGAAAGTAAAAGATTAACGAAGATGGAAACTTGGTTTTTAAAAACGTATTCGATTATAAACAGTTAAATTATATTATGATTAAAATAAAAACCCTTTAACTTTTAAAAATATATTAAAGAACGCTAATAAATCTAAGTAATCTATTACATTGAATTTTTAAACCGGTTATTATCGTATTAAAATAGCGAAAGGAAAGAAATGAAAAACAACATTTAAAACAATATATGGACTTTACGAATACCAAATAATGCTTATAGGATTCATTAATCTTCCCGCTAGCTTTTAACGTCTGGTTATAACTATTTTACGAAAATCTTTGGATCCATTCGTATTTATTTACTGCGACGATATTCTTATTTACTTCGAAACTTTAAACAAGCATAAAAATATATGCCTTAAGTATTTCAAACTTTAAATAAAACGAATATCCGAATTAATCCAGTTAAAAGCGTATAGTATACGCAAACGTTAAACGTTTAGGATATATACTTACTCCCGCCTAAATTTAAATTTAACGCTTTAAAATAAAAACAGTAGAAAATTGGCGTATTTTTAAAAAAATAACCGTTACCGATATCCGATAGATCTTAAAATTTACGAGTTACGTATGCGGCCTGGTTAAAGGATACGGAAATATAATTAAATAATTAATAAAGCTTATTATTAAAAAATACGTTAAAAAAGTTTAAACTTTTAAAGGATATAAAAAAGGTATTCTAAATCTTGAAGAACGTAATTATTAATAAATCTATAATAAAACTACCTAATGCAAATAAAAAGAAACATCTAAAGACGGACGCCTCAAATTTCGTACTAAATACCGTCTTAAGATAACTAAAAGATAATAACAAATAATACCTAATAGCCTATTATTCGAAAGCGTTTCGAAATATAAAATTTAAATACTTAATTTATAATAAGGAATTATTACTAATTATTAACGCTTTTAAGAAATAAAAGCCTTTCCTTAACGCAATCAAAAAACGTTTCGATATTTACTTTAATCATAAAAGCCTTACCTGATTTATAAAGGCATAAAAATTAAATGAACGATATAAAACTTAAATCATTTTCTTATTAAGGTTTAACCTTAAAATATATTACATTAAAAAAAGATAATATTTAAGCGGATATTTTTAATCGTAAAGGCAACTATAATCTCAAAGTTGCTAAACGAAACATATAAATGTTATAGTATAAACAAAAATAGCATTATATAGTTATACGAAATCCTAACAAAATTAACTTCCGAATTTTAAATACGACTTCGAAATTTTTACGATACGAAAGAAAAAGAAAAGGTTTAGCAGCTAAAACGATAACCAGAAAACTCGTTATTATACCGTAATAAAATCTATATTCCCAAGGATTAATAAAAACAATTCGTAAAGGAATTTTACGAAAACTTACTGCATGGACATTAAGAAATGTTCGAAATTACTTAGCGGCTATAGGAAATATATAGCCTCTTAAAATTAGGCCGAATAATTAAGAAAGTTATTAAAAATTTTAATATTTATAATAAGGCCAAAGCAGTATATTATAAACCTTAAAAGCTATTATAATCTATTCATATTCCTAATAAAATATAAAATACTATAACTTAAAACTTTATTAATAACCTTTTCTTACTTAAAAACCTAATTATTAAAATCGAATGCGGCGAAATATCAGTAATTATTAATAAACTTACTAGGTATAAATATTTCTTACCTTTTTTAAAAAAGTTATAACGGCAAAGCAATTAGCCTATATTTTCATTCGATACTGTTTCGATAAATACGAAATACCAAAAAAAGATCATTTTTAACGGCAATAAACTTTTTATATTTAAGTTTAGCATTAACCCTTTTAAATAAATAAGTATTAAACTTAATTTCTCGACAGCTTATTACCTTTAAACAAATAGGTAAAAGGAATAACTAAATCAGACCATAAAATAATACTTCCGAAATTACCTTAATTACTAACTAAATAATTAAGTAAAACTTTTATCCTTAATATAAATAACTTACTATACTTTTATTAACGAAAATATAGGCATATCTCCTTATATCACTATATACGGACATAAAGCAATAGCTTAATAATTAAAGCAATCGGTATATAAAACCCCTCTAATTATTATCATAACTCGCTAAATAAAAACAAATAATAATAAAAATTAAGATAATATAAACTCGACTACGAACCGAATTCTAATTTCTTTAGCACAAAATAGCTTAATATTATAACCAAAAAAATTAAGGGACCAATTCTAATAAAAGAACAATGTTTACCTATTATGTTAAAGACGAACGCAACGTCGAACATTTTACAAATTAAGACTAAAAGGTTTAACGATAAGCTCGATTTTAAGAAATTTAGTTCGTTTAAAATTAATAAAGTCGTTTCCAAAACCAACTACCGACTACTATTACCCAAAACAATAAAAATACATCCTATTTTCAACATTTCCTTACTTAAACCAACGGCTAAAAACGCCCCGATAAAAACAAACCTAAAAGTCCGAAAAAACGATAACAAATACGAAATCGAAAGGATATTAAACTTCAAAATGGTTAAAAATAAAATCTAGTACTTAATTAAATAAAAAAGATACTTATACGAAAAGAATACTTAGGAATTACTTAACTACCTAACGAACGTAATGGACCTAATTAAAAGGTTTTACCGGAAAAGTCCTAACCGACGGTCTCTAACGTAATTAAGGTTATAAGCAATAATAATCCCCCGCTTAAATCTAAATTTACGGCGTTCCAGTTAAAGAAAATAAACGCCTTTATAATGGCATTTATCTCAGAAACAAACCGTACTTATTCTGCTTTTATACGTTGCTATTCCTCCTTTAATTGTTCTTATTTTTCCAGTTAATTCAATTTATAACTCTTTTTTTAAAATAATAATAACCTTTTTCTGTAAGATATCTTACTAACGACGTAAACATTTTAACCAACCAAAAAACTCCATAAAACTATCCTCCACTTTATGTTATTCTTTTTATAAGTGCTTACGCTTTTCCTCGATTTTTACTAAGGAATATATGTTTAATACGTCGTAGGCCGAGCGCTGGTGACGAATGCAACAGCCGCAACTTAGGATATTAACCAAGTAAAAATAATTAGGCTTTCTAAAACGAATGCAATTTAAGCAAAAGATAACGTTAGAGCTAAAGTTTTCAATAAAGTTTGTACGATTATTACGTACCTTGAGTTAATTCAAACGAAATTTCCTTTTTTCCTTTTAGATACGGCTTGTTATAATAAGGTTAACTAGGTTACCTTCGAAAACCTTTTCTAATAAAACAAAATAGGTATCTACGGTTCTTATCTTTCGGACAAAAATTTTTAAAAAGGGGAAATAATGTTACAGGAATAAGGGTTCCTATTTTAAAAAAACTTATTTTTATAGCCTAACGTAAATCTGTTACAGCTAAACTTCGGATGGAAGGCTTAGCCTATTTAATGTAATTTACGTAATTTGATAGATTAATTAAATTACATAGATTACCTAAATTTACGACATATTTACTTTAAAGAATTAGGACATATAATAAAACGAGTTTTTATATAAATAGCACCTATTTCGTTTCGTTCCTTAACTATTAATTTAAGCCTATAAATAAAGACAGTCGTTCTTTATTATAAGAAAAATCTTTAAACCTCTTTAACGAACAAACTCCCAGTAAATTATTCCTCGCCTTATTATTACCTGCAAAACAAGACCCCCTTTTCGAATACTGCTTATACCTCTAGGTAGATATATAACAGGTTTGTTACAATTAGTTTATAAGCTTAAATTTAAAAAAGGATATAATTAAATCCACATTAAGTTAAAACACGAATAAAAGATAACCTTTAAAACGAAGAACGACTTTTTCGAATATTTCGTTATATTTTTCGAATTTACGAATACGTTATGAACTTCTTAATAAATAGTTAATTACGTACTTAGAGAATATTTTCGTTATTTGTTACCTCGATGACATTCTCATTTATTTGAGAAACAAAGAGGAATATATAAAATACGTTTATATAGTTCTTTAAGCCTTATAGAACGCTAATTTACTAGTTAATATAAAAAAACCAGTTTCATATGTAAAAACTAGAATTCTTAGGATATATTATTATTTCAAAATACATTAAGATAAACGTTAAGGAAATTGCTAAAGTATAGAAATAGAAAACGCTTATTATAGTTAAAAAACATACAAGCTTTCCTCGGATTTGCTAACTATTATAAAAAACTTATTCGATGTTTTAATAAAATAACTTTACAATTATTTAACCCAATAAAAAATAAGTTTCTTTAAATAATAAAAATAAAAATCGCCTTTAAGGAAATTAAAGATATAATTATTAGCAAATTAATACTGATTATATACGATCCGAACAGCTTAATTAAGCTTAAAACCGACGTTTCGGATTACGTTTTAGGCGAAATGACCGGATACCGCGATAATTAAAATAACTTATATTTTATTAATTTTTATTTTTATAAGTTGAAAGGAGTAAAGTTGAATTCCGGTATTTTTACTAAAAGTTTATGGCTATTGTTAGAGCTTTCCGAGTATTTAAATCTTATCTTAAAGGAAACCTTTATTAAGTTAAGATATATACGGAGTACAAAAACCTTATTCGTTTTATTATTATTTATTAAAGGGGATCGGAAATTGGTAAAATAAACGCGTTTAACTGAAAACCCACCTTAAAAAAGAAAATAATTAAGGTTAGCTACTGAATTTTCGATATTATATTAAAAAGATATGTACCATTACGACAGATAATAACAATTAAAGTAATACCGTTTAGTTTATATTAAAAAACCTAAAAATATAATGACAATTTATTTAAGGACTAGAAAATAAAAAAAACATAAATCCTAAAAGAATATTAGGAAATATTAGTACGAAATATATATGAAAATTAGCTATACTGACATCCAAGGATTTATAAGACCTTAAAACGATTATAACGTATTTATTATTTTCTTAAAATAAAATTATAATGAAGAAAATGCGTTAATAATGCCATATATATAATAAAGTAAAAACTCGATAGCATAAGCCATACGAAAAATTATAGCTATTATTACTTATAAAACGATTATGAGATTTAATCACTTTCGACTTTATTAAAATTCCCGCGCGTTGAAAATTGTGCACAGCCCACTTCGCGCGACGCCAATGCGGTTTTAAGCTAAGCTTTCTCCAAATACCCTCATTCTTTAACCTTTAATAACTTAATAATATGACGTCTCTTAGAAAAGATGTGAGCAAGGTCTTAATCAGCAGAAGGAAAGGTAAAAAACACCTTATTCTAGAAGTTCGTGCGGTAATTGTGGCTGCTTATTTAGAAGGTATAGCTATAAAGGACCTTGCGAATCGATTTAAGTGCCACCGTAATACCGTTACTAATACGATTAAGAGGTATCGCGAGACCGTAAAATTTAACAACCGCGTTCATTTTGAGGCTAAGTCGAAGATTAATGTATTAAAGGGTCGATTGATCGTTAAAATCGTTCGAAGGCTTCCTAGAATATGCGTTAAAGCCCTTTTAAACGAGATTAAGAATAGGACTGGTGTTTCGATATACCGCAAGATATTAGTTCGCTTCCTTAAGAAGCAAAACCTTTACCATTAGAAGTTTGTCCGCCGAATTTTTTTTATCAACAAAATTAGTAATAGAAAGAAATCGTCTTTATCGTTATTAGAGAAAAAAAGAGCAAGAATTAACGGAGGTATGTATAAGTGAAGTGTAGGTATTAGTCGGGCGTTAACATTTAATATACAGGGCTATTATTCCGATAAATGTAACGTTATTTTTGATACCTTAAATCCGTTTAGATGGGTATGGCGTTACCCTGGGGAAAGATACGACCGTCGAATGGTTAATATAATCGATTATAAACGTCCGGACGTTACGTTGATAGTGTATGGCTTTATTTATAAGACTTGGAGGTCCGAATTAATTATTATAGAACGAGATACCGATTCCGTACGTAAAGGATACACCTTTGAAAGCTATATTTAGGCTTTCGAAAAAGCCCCTTTTCTAGTATATCAACCTGGGAAATTTTATTAATAAGATAACGCGAAAATATATAAATTTAAGAAGATAATAGCGTGGTTCGAAACTTACGAGATATGGCTGATCGAGTGGCCTGCTTACAGCCCGGATATGAATCCCATCGAGCACGTATAGAAGCATATGAAGGCGATCCTCTATAGAAGGTATGCTGATGTTTACGAGCTTAAAAATAACGCAGAAGACCGGGCTATATTGGCGGAATGAATTAAGGAGGCGTGGTGGGCGGTCCCCTAGTCCTTAATAAATCACTTAATCGATGGGATGCCGAAAAGAATCAAAGCGTTGCGCAAGGCGAAGGGGTGGTATACTAAATACTAAACGGCAGATTTAGAGCTTCCTAAATCACTTTGTTAATTATAAATAGCGTTAATATTCGAATTGTTACGAATTATCAAAGTTAATAATCTATATGGATGAATGGGGGCGTTGTGGGACGTGCACAAATTTCAATGCTCAGTAATTTTACTAAGCTTTTATTATTAAAAGACCTAGGTACGGATATACATTACGATAATATTTTTTATGATCGTCGATCGATTTACTAAATTTTCTTATTTTTTACCATATAACGAGGATACGAATATAAAGTAATTAGCCTATACCTTTTTAAGACATATCTTAGGAGTATATGAATTACCAATTGAAATCATTTTAAATAAAGGAACGATATTTACTTCGAAGTTTTTGTGAGGATTTATGGCATAAGTAGGCCTAAGTTATAAATTATTTAACGTATTTAAACCTTAGATAAACGGATAAATAGAAAAATCTTATCAAATATTAAAAACTTACTTCTGATATTATATTAACCATAAGCAAAATAATTGGGCTTAGATGTTACTTATCGCTTTATTAGCCTATAATATTAGCTATTACGAAAATATTAAAACAATTTTAACAAACGCCAATTTCGGTTTTATACCCAAGGTTTATGAAGATATATACGAAGGACTTATTAACGTTAAGGCAATCCTTATGTTAAAATAATTTAAATAATTACATACGGAAATAAAAACGAATTTCGAATTGGTGCATAATCAGATAAAAAAGTATTATAACTAAAAAAGATTAAAAGGATTAACCTTTTAAAACGGAAAGATGATTTACCTAATTACTAAAAACATTCAAATTAAACGACTAAATAAAAACCTTACTTTTAAAGATATCGGCCCATACAAAATTACCAAGACATTTTCAGAAAATAATTATTAATTAGAATTACTACCTAAAGTTAAATTCCAGCTAGTTTTTTATATTTCCTTGTTCGAATTAATAGCAGATACCATTAAGGTTAACATACGGTATAAAAAAAGAAGCAGAAAAGGATATATTAACATACGAAGCCGAAAGAATCCTGGATATACGTAGTAAAAACGGTCTTATTTAATCCCTGGTTAAATGGAAAAATGACGTAGATTTTTAAAATACCTAGAAACTTGCTAAAAACTTTATAAATACTTAGCGCCTTTTAAAGAACTTTTATTAATATTACCGGCAGCATTTAAAGTAACTTCCTAATTCGGATCCACCGGAAAAGACCAGGTAATAGCCCCCGGACCAAATTAGTTAATTACTTTCGCAGCCTGAACAGCTTCCGCGACGGCCCTTATCTTAACTTTCTTCTACTTTTTTAACTCGTTTAACGATTACAGCTCATAATTAATCATTTCGATACCCTTCGTACGAAAAAGCTTTTATTATTAACGTAATCTTTAAAGGTGAAAAATAGCCTCGTTTATATCCCGCTGCGATTAAAGAAATCGCTTTTTAATAAGGGCTTCTTGAGGTTTTAATTGTTCTTTTTTTCGTAAAATATTATGGAAGGAATTAATGAATTGGGACGGGGTTATTTGGTCCTGATCAGTGCATATTTAAAGAGAGTGTCATTATTAAGCCCGTTATTCAAGAGATAATAAAGGCAACGTAAACTGTATTGTGTGGTGTTGAATTCATATGTATAGCGATGATAAGTGTCTAGTTTTTCTAGGGTTACGCCCAGCGAAAAATAAACTCCTAGAAATACATGATTAGTAATAACTAATTAATCGGCAAAGCCATATACCCGGCTTTACACCTTGCATTATTTTAACCCTTTTTTCTCGAAATAAAATCGTCCTTAATTTATCTTAAGAAATAAATGTTAACGTAATTAATTCCTAACGTTATAAGTAAAATATATATATATATATATAACATATTAATTAATCTAATTAACGCTTACGCGGCTTATCCTTTATCTTTCTTAATTTAGGACTTTGTTTTTAACCTTTTACCGGCTTATCCCGTTATTTAACCCTTTTTTTATCCTTTTCAGCTTTATCGTACGTTACCTCTTTCGCGATCGAATCCTTATACTTAAGCTAACTAAGCCAACCTTACGAAAAATATAATTTAGGTCGCTTTTTTATAATTTAGTATGTATCTTTTAATTATTTGTATGATATATTATATTAAACTCTTATTATTATTCGAACTTCTTAATTATTAAACGGTAGTCATAATTTATATTTCGGCTTAAATAATAACTTTTTAAAAACCAAACGGGATTAGGTAATTTACGAAACAAAAAAAGGAAACATAAATACTTTAAAAGTTTATTCTGGCTAATCAGTAGGTATATAAGGTTAAGGGGTAAAAGATTAGATAGCTAATATCTTAATTAACGGATTACTGGTTTTTTTAATCTGTTACTTAATCGGTCGTAATCGTTTACCTTTTATAAAACGAAATAATTAATTGGATTCCGGATTATCGACCTTTTTTGGATCGTCGACTTTTTCTTTTTTAATAATAAAGATAGGAATCTTTTAGGCCATAATCTTATAAATCTCTTAATGTTATTATTATCTAATCTTAAATCCAGGTATTCTTTAATTCTATCAATTATTTTAAATTTAATAATAATTTCGCCTTATTTAATTAATTCGTTTAAGTTATTATCTTCTTATTCTAAACAATTAGGCGTAATAATATAAAATATATAAACCATGCATAAATCGCAAAAATAATAGTTAACCTAAATAAATATCCTTACGATCGTTATACGGATAAAGAAATTATTAAACTTTAATTTTATTTGGACCTTTCGGTATAATTATAATAACAATTAAATACGGTTAACCGTAAAACAAATATTAAATATTAATACTTAACGTTTTAATCGGACGTATAACATATTAACTTAATAACTTTTAAATCCTTTATTAATTTGGAGTTTAATATAAATAATAAGCTAAATATATTCTGGGTTTTTATTTTTAATTAAGTCCGTAACTTCGTTAAAGCTATATCGGGCTTGGCTGTTAAAAACTATTTTACCAGCTTTAATAATAATAATTAAAATACCTTAAAATATATTTAAAGCCATTAATTATATAAAGGCAGTAATATATTAAAAACGTAAATAAATACGGTTTATTAAGATTATAAGTATTTACCATAAGAAAGTTATTACGGAATTATTTCATTTTCTATTTATTTAATAAAGGGATAAGGTAATATTTCTTTTATGGACGTTCCCCGTTTTAATTAAATAGGAAAATAAAAGTAACTCGATTAAAACGGACTTTCGGGGTAACTTATTAAATAGGATAAAAAGTAAAACTATTATTATATATCCTGCAGAATAGTTACATTATGTCATTTTTTTCCTATATTAGTATGTTCGTAATCTAGGCGAGTTTTCCGGAATTCGACCTATTTAACTTTTTAAAGTTTCTATCTTTATTGTGGCTAATACGCTTTTAAAATAATAACATAATAATTATAAATATATTTATTAAATATTAAGATACGGAAATAATAATAGTTTATAATTTAAGGACTTAAAGGATAATTAAGGATTATACGTAATATATAAATGTGTATATATATGTTTAAATAAATAAATATACAGGTATTAAAACGTTAAAATGAAAGTTATATAAATACAGGATATCGTTAAGAATTAATAGCAACTTATGTATAAAACTGATTAAATACGACGGGGTTAATATATTAATTTTTTAATCAAAAGTTATATGCGCCGAAAGAATGCCAGAAAATTCCATTTAATATTATATATAAATGTCTCGTTATCGTGACGTACTTTAATTAATTATTTATAGCCATACTCTTTTTCCTTTCTATTATTATATTAACTTTTCTTTTCCGATTATATTTTCCAAATAACATAAAGTTTTAATATATATTTATTTACTCCTAAAATACTTAATTAATATTATTATTACAAGTTCCCATGAATCGGTAGATTTTCGCAGTACTTTAAGTTTTTATAAGAATATAAATCCTGGCAAAATAATTAATTTAATAAAAAGGTCGTTTATTAAAAAGCTACCCCGTTTAAATAATAAATAATCTGGTAATATTTAACCTATTTTTTTCGTATTAATCGGAACCTTCGTAATTTTGATAAAATCTCCGCTATTCGTCGTATAAATCTAATAACTTTAAATTCGTTATTATTCTTTAAACTTTTAACCAAACGTATCGATAAAGCTTTAACTATTAATCTAAGTATTAAACCTTTATATAACCCTTATAATATTCGTAAGCTTTAAAATCCCATATATTTTTAAGCGTTTATTTATAACTTAATTTTTACTTTTTTAATATAAATACTGTAATATTCCGGTCTTTCAAAATTATTTACCTTTTGAAACTTTTATTATAAATAATTTACTATTAAAGATACTATATTTATTACCATCGAATATTATATTATTAATCCAATTATTCATTTCGAAGCAGGATTTATTTATAGTTATTATTAATTAACGATTAATTAATCGCAGGTTAATATCCTTAACTTTTTATATACTTATTAATTTTCGATCTTACATTATGATTTAGTTTTTAATTTTATTAATTTTAATAGAATTTGAGATTATTAATCGGTTATTCGGCTTATTTTTTAATTTAAGTTTATCTTAACTTCTTAAAATGAGATTTAATAATAAGGATATAATAATTAAGTTTTAGAATAATTATAACCGCATTAAACGTATATTAATAAAATATTTCGAAATACGTATTATCTTTATTTAATATTTATTTTAGGAGAATAATATTAATTAACTATAAATATTCGTAATTATATTAATCAGCATTATCGGTAATCTTATTAAAGGTCGGTACTATAAATACCGAATTATCGAGGAAAACTTTAAAGTTATAACGGGTATTTGAAATAATATCATTATTATGCTTGCTAATTAAAAGGAAAAGCTTTTATTATATTTTATATACGTTTAAATCATTCCGGGTAAACTTATAGGTTTGTTTACAAATTTATAATCTAAAATTCTCGTTATATTACTAATTTATTTATTTAAGTATTTAAAGTATTTAACCTAATTTCATATAAATTATGCAAATAACAATATAAAGATTTTAAGTAACTTGATTAATATAATATATTCTTATCTTCTAAATGCTAGTTAATCTCCCGATTTTATGGAATGTTTTACTCTAATTATATCGAGTTTTTTAAGGGTTATAAATATATATTCCGGAATAATCGATTCGATTATTTAAAGCTTAAATATTCGCGGTTTCTTTAAGTTAAAAAAGATATCCGTCCAGAAGTTTATCCAGTTATTAAAGCATTCGATAAAGGCCGCTTTCGTTTAATAATTAAAATATATATTTCTAATTTTCAATATTTAATAAAAACCCGGGTTTTCCGGTTTAAAAATATTAATTAATTATAAAAGAGTATAAGCATTATATAAGATAATTGTAGGTAAAATAATAAAAAATCAAAAGAAAACCTTTTATTTTTAATTTCTTTTTTAATTAATCGCGTTAATTTCTGCCGTTCGTTTAATCGATTCGTTTCGGATATGCTATTATTATTCATAATTGCATAACCCTTTAATCGATTATTAAATATTTGGACCTTAATATTAGTTTTTATAAGCTTTAAGGTTTTAAATTATTAATCTTTAAATAATTCGACTTTTATAATATCTAAAGTATTTAATATAATATCGTTTGGTTAATTTAATAATAACTTCGCTTAATCGTCTTTATATAAATCGATTAACTTTTAATATTTTTTCTCATCTTTTATAACTTTATTTTATTAATTTCCTTTAAGTAATAAATACTTCGATTATTTATTTTATTTTTTAGGTACGGTTTAATTTAACGGTATTTTAATTTTACATCCTGAAATATATTAATTTATCTTAATATATTGTATAAAAGTACTACGTTATTTACTTATAAAGGTTTATTTTTCTATTTTACTTTTATCTTTTTAGTTTATAAGTTTAATAGCTTTACGTTTTTAGTTATTAATTACTTTCATAACCGTAATTATGTTTTTAACTTTTTTGTTAACAATTAAATTCTTTATATAATTAAATTTTCTTTTAAAATATAAAGATTTTACTTTATAATGCGTCAAGTCGATAATATTATTTCGATTAATAGGATTACTTTTTAACCGTATAGCAGTTCGTAAAGATTAAAATTATAACTTTTAACGGTTGTGTTATCGGCGAAGATCATTTTCGGCAAGAACTTGACCCATCTTTTGCTAGTACTATTCGTCGCTTTTATTAAACCTTTAACAATCGGGATATATCATTTTTCGATTAAACCTTATCGCTAAATAATATACGTAACTTTAACCTTCTTCTAAATTCTAAAAATATTACAGGTTTTAATAACCTCCACTTTATTCTTAAAGTCTTTATTTATCTTAACCTTCTTCGAAATACTATGTCCATAAAAATATATTCGTTTAAAAATTTCTTGATCGTAATTGATATAATTAAACGTAAAGCTTTAACTTTTACGTAACTGGATAACTTATATTTATCCTTAATAATGACCTTATAACCGTCATTACTGGGCACAAATTATGTACTAATTACCTAAATAATAATTATGTTAATAAGTTAAAAAAAAGCCGTGGTTTTTTTTTTTTTTTTTTTTTTTTTTCGAAACGTTGATTATCGGCTTCCTGGTATTTCGGATACGCAAATACCGTTTTTTAAATTTGTCCATACATTCCGCGCCAGTAATTGGAAATTACTATACGCCAATAGGTCGAATATTGTCTTTTATAGCTGCAATCCTTTTGATATTGCCTGATTACCGCGTATTATCTTTGTTAATTATTAACCACCTTACGGGTACCGTATCGCTTATTTACCTTACGTTAGAAAATCCTATCCTAAATAAATTGATTTAAAGCCTTGGCCTTAAAAGCCGCTCTTTTCTTTTCGGAATGTTTCGTAATTAATTAGGAAGATTTAATATCGTTAAAAACCTCGTATATTTTTATAGTTTTTTAAATTAACCTTTAATAAAAGGTTTTTACTTTTAACCCGTCGTAATAGGTATCGTGGTTATATTAGTTAAAGTAAGATTAAACCGAATAACGTTTAGCTAGATGTGAATAAAGTTATCGACTTTTCTTTTACAAAATCGTCCAGCGCATTAAAGGCTTTAAGTAACTTTTTTAATAATCTGTCGACGGCTATGTTTTTCTACCAGGAATATGCTTAATCTTTAAATCGAATATATTTATTTATATAATTTAACGGGTAAAAAACGTTTTAAGTAAAAAGCTTATCGAATTATTTATTGAGGCAATTAATACCTCAACCTCGGTTTTTAACATAAATCGGACTTTATAAATATAATTTCGGAATCTCCTTAAAATCTTAAAAACGGCTTAACATTTTAGCTTGCCGGCGTCGTAATTTAACTTAACGCCTTTTTAAGTACCATTTTCGAAACGCGTAAAATGCTCGATTTTATTAATTACTTATCCGAAAGTACTTCCAAAACCTTTCTTACTTGCGTTTATCTTTAAAATAATTTTGCTTACTATAAGGCTATAATCCAAAATAATTAAGATCGTGGCTATCGTAATCGTTTTCTTAACGCTTTCCATAAATTTATTTTAATTAAGACCCTAAATAAAAAGTTAATTTCTTCGGAGTAATCTTATAAAAGGTTCGGTTTTTATGGCAAAATGCGTAACAAAATTCCGATAATAAATTATAATACTTAAAAAAGTTTTAACCTCCGAAACGTCTTTACATAACTAAATTTCCAGAATCCTTTTTACCTTAACTATATTTAGGAGGCAACTATTTGTTTTACAAAGAAATCTGACTATAATTATGGTCTCCTAATACTATTAAGTTCTTTTTATATTAATCGAAATACTAACAAACTTATAATTAAGTAAGGTCTTATTAATATTAACGATATGCTTATAAACAAATCGCCGAATTCTTAGAAAAATCTTTTCGTTATGGTATCTTATTCTCGGGCTTTTAATTTTAACGTCGTCGACAAATGGGCAAGCTATATAAGGTATTAAATTATTTAAAATCCTCCTAACCATACGATAAAACTAAGCTACAAAATTAATAAACTTTATAAGCATATTAATATACCTAAGCAGTTTTAAAAATGTCATAAAAATGGTTAAACTTTTGCTAACCGGGGTTAATATAACTTAATCGTAACTTAAAAAGAAATTTACTAAAGTAATTAAAAAGCACATAATAAAATCTGCGGAAAATTCGTTGCAATTTTTTAGCATAAAAACGTTTCGCAAAATAATAACGTTTAACTTTATCGTAAAGTTAATTAATTACAAGTTATAATTCTTTTTTTTAAATAAGGAATTAAATGTTTCTGTACGCGGTATAAAATTATTCGAATATTCCTTTTTAAATTCCTATTCGTAATATTTCGATCACCTTATCTTTAAGGCTAGCCGGCATAATTATGCCTTTAATTTGCCATGCTTTATAAAGGATTATTCGGATCTTATAATTTAATGCGATACCGAATTTAATCTTATCATATTTTTATTAATTCCAGGCTAAGGTAACCTTTTTACGGAATAACATTTTCTTTTTAAAAAAGGCTATTTCCGTATGGGTAAATTTATCGCCTAACTAATTAAAAATAATGTCGGCCCTTTTTTTATAAGTCGGATCCTTTACAGTATAATACTAAATCTGGGGAATAAGATAATTAATGAAGTACCAAGTTTATTAAGCTTTTTTTCGCTTTAATTAATAATTCGCTAAGCTTTCTTAAGTTCCTTAACCTTTTAGTTTAAGTTTCCAGATGGTATTAATCCATCGGGTAGTATATTATCGACAGGAACTACCTTTTTCTACTTCGGCTTGTATATCGTATTAATTTAAACGGTACGGTCCTTATTAACTGTTTTTCGCATTTTTTCCCATAAGATTCCGTATAAGGCATATGCAAGTTCTTTATCGTTAAATTATCTTACTGCCGTATTTTTAAACCTTAATTTATTTTCTATAATTTTTTAAATAATTATCGGGTTTTAATTAGCATAAATATTACTAATCGAAAGAATATATGGGCCCGTAACGTATTTATTTATCTTTTCGTTTATAAGTTTACTTTCGCTAATAAAGCGGTTTACAGTTTTATCGGCTTTTCTTTTTCTGGCTTTTCTTTAACGCGGATATTGCGAATAACCTTTTTAGCTAAAACTAACGGCCTAATAAGCTTTATTCGACCAAACTTTAAAGTTCTTTTTATTACTTCTGGATTTTTATTAAATGTTATTTTCTATCCGGCTATAAAGTTAAAATCAATGTATTAATAGTTATATACCGAAATAATCGTTAATAACAAATATAAGGATAATAATTAATCGGCCAGCTAACCAGATAAGTATTTCGATAATACCTTTAAATAGCGTTCTTTTTTGCGAATTAAAGCCTATAAATAATATTCGTATTTATTAAATTATTAATTTATGTCGTTTAACGCACGAGGCGATAATAATATTCGATTCGGCTTTTATGTTAATAACTTTATTAATTAGGTTTTCGCCGCCTTTATAACTTACCTTAACTGTAAGTCTAAATAACGAGGTAGTATATTTAGCCGGGTCACATTGTTATACCGATAAAACCTTTACTTTTTATTAAGTTTCTGGCTTATACCCGATATCCATAATTAAAATCTTAGGTGTTTTTTTCGCCTTTAAAGATTCGGATCTTTTTATTTTAATCTTAGTTATCTTAATAGTTTTTTTACTTTTGCGATTAAATGTTTTTAAAGATTTAGCAATTATAAAATTCTTAAAAGCCTTGCCGAAATTTAGATAAACCTTTATTAATTTCGATTAAATAATTTCGAATTTTTTAGCGGGGTTTTACGGATTTTTTTCTCCTAAAACTTAATAACATATTTATCGATTAAGCCTTTATAATTAAAAGTATTATCGGTATAGATAATATTATTTGCCTAGATAGTAATAAATATTTAGGTGGTATTATTCGTTTAAACTACGTTATTTATTTAAATAGTTAATTCGATATTATAAAATAAAGGTTTCTCGTATATTAAATTATTATTATCGGTTTTATTCTTTTTCGTACCGTTATTAAACTTCGTTTTTCCTTTTTTAACGCGTTTAATTATTATAACGCTAATAAGTACAGCAGGTTAATCAAAGTCGTCGACCTTTAAAGTACGGATTTTCTTTAAATATCGAATACCTTTGCTTTTGATAAAGTTATTCCATAATTAATTACGTAAAGGTACCTTTTTATAAAGCGGCTTTCCGTTTTTTCCGACAAAATAAATTATATTAATTTTAATTATACGGTTTTAATTAATGGTAAAATCGTGTTAAAGCGGTTTCAGAATTATATAAGTTTCGAAAAATTAATAGGAATAATCGGGGTATTATCCGAGTTAATTTTAAGCAACTTCTTACCTTTATAAATGTCGTCTCGCCGATTAAAGTACCGCATTTTTTCTTTAAAGCGATTAAGAAAGCCTGGTAAGTTATAGATTTATTTTAAAACTTTCTTTCAGATCGCAATTTGCTGGTCGATAGTTTGGCTTTTAAGGACCTAGAAAAACTGTATTATACCTAACGTAACTTGATTATTAGGTGTTTTTAAGTAAATCGTATATCCGTTATCGTTAAATAAAATTAATTCTATACTTTTTATGTTTTTAAATAAACGATACTTATTTATATTATATCCAGGTTTAAATAAAACTAATAAGTACTATAATTAAAGCCGTTATATCGTTCTTTTCGACCTAGGTAATTATTTCGATAACCTTTACGACTTTAGTAATTACTTTAATTACGGTAAAAGCTTAATCGATTAAGATTATCCGGTTGGAAGCTTATTACATTAATCGAAAAGTTAATATCAGAACTACAAGCTTAAGGTACGTTCTATTTTAATAAAACGTAATATTATAAATTTTAAGCAGTTTTTCGATTACGTAATTTTAAAAAAAAACTTTTAAATTTTGAATTTATTAAGCTTAAGCGATCTTTTAGTTCTATAACACGTTCGTAATTTCGAATATTTAATTAATTTTATTCGCTGGTATTTATAGCGGTTAAGGGCTTCCTTATCGTTATTACTTAAGTTATTAAGTTAAATAAAGCCGGTTATTATTTTTATGGTCGATATTAAAGCGGACGTTTCCTTGCTGTCGGTTTCGGCCTTTATATTTAAGTAATTTAGCTTTATTAAGGGCTTAACCTTTAATTAATATCGACGTATTATCGTAACTTATCGCATATAAATCTTCGAACTTTATGGAGCAATTATTAAGGCCTTTTTCGAGATAACCGGCAAATAATCTTTTTAATATACTTTCCGTATATTCGTTCTTATTAACTGTTTTTTCTTTTAGCTTAAACTTTTTCAGGATGTTTTCTACTTTAGTAATATGTTCCAGATAATATTTATAAATTTAATTAAATTTATTGCGTTAAACTTGCTTCGTTAAAATCCTTAATTAGTTTTTAATAATCCGGATTTCCTTTAAGCTTTATAGCTTGAAAACTTTTAAGATAATTTTAATAACGTCGTCTTATTTAGTAAATCCTTAATAGCAGCTTTAATTCGGTTTTTCATAATATTACTATTAGTTTAAAAAGGTAATTTAGCGATTATTTTAGCTTTTGTTAGCTTATATTTCTTAAATAGTTTGTTAACTTTTTTAAGCCAGTCGGTAATTCCAGTTTTAAAAAAGCGAAGATTCGGAAATGCAGATAAATCCGGAAGAACTATTAAAAACGAAAGCCGGTTTATAAAGTTTATTAAGAAGCCGTATTTTTATTATTTAATTTGTTTAAAAAGTATAACAGTTAATATTAATACTGTAAGTTTTATAAATAATTTTAAGGATTTATGAGATCATATAATCTTTCGTTTTTGCGGGATTTTAATCGAGATTTTAGGAATTACTTAAAATCTCGAATCTCGTATAGGTTTTAAAGATTTAATCGCATTGCTTAAGGGCTTTTCCTTATGAACTTTACTTTCGTAAAGGTCTTTTATTAATCGGTATTAAATAATGGTATTTAAAGTAAGATTTTAGTCTTTTTTAAAAATAGGGAATTCCGGTATAAGTAAAAAACCTTATTATTACTTAATTTAGATAATAATTTTAAAAAGTTTTAATAAGCTTTTAATAAACTTATTAAAGCTTATTATAAATTAATTAGATTTATCAGGTTTAGAATTATTAGAATTTTAAGGTACCGGGTTAACGGGAATATATTTAGGTATAAGGTAAATAATTATCCGTAATTTTTATTTTAGATATATTTTCCTTTTCTTTTTGTAACAAAGAAATAAATAGCCTTTTGTTTTACTATTTACCTTAACCGTTTTATTTTAATTAATATATCGTTTTTGGCTTACATTAAATTAAACCTTTTATAGCTTACTTATTAATACCTATATTATTAATTTAAATATTTTAATATTAAAGCTAATAAAAAGTAATAGGTTTTAAATTATGTTTCTTAATAATTAATAGATAAAATGTTATCCGATTAACGTTAATACGGTTTAAAATATGTTATTTATTATTCCTTTCCTAATTTTCGTATTTTCTTTTCGTCCGTAATATTAATAGCTTTATAGCTTTAATTCTTTTCTTGCCTAAATTCGTAATTTATTCCATATTGTTAATCTTATCGTTGGTCCTATTATTTAATTAATCAAAATCCGAATAATTACGTCGCTAGCGACGTAATTATGATTTTAATAACCTTAATTTATAATGTTTCCTAGTTTTAATTTTGTTACGTTAATATTTACATAATATAATTTATTTTCTTTAAATTACGTAATCGGTTTAAAATTCAAGTAATTGGTTTATATTCTTAAACCGGTTACTTTTCGCCCTTATATTTCTTTATCGTTTTCCGGATAAAACCGTGTCTTAAAATAAGGTATCGTAATTTTAACTTAGTAGCTTTTTTATTAATTTCAAAAAAGGTTACGGCGTTATCGTAAGACCTTGTTTTTCTTTCAGTCGTCGAGTTCGCGTATTGTTGTTAAGTTGTTATGTTCGTAGTCGTAGCCGTAATTATAGTCGAGGTTGCGTTCTGATTAGGACTTTATCCTTTCCGTCTGATAATCGGAAATCGTAAATCGTTTCGGCAGCTAACTAGAGCCAGTTTCCTTGTATTGGTAGCCAAATAAATTAGGACGGGGTGATTTGGTTCTAATCAGTGTATATTTAAAGAGAGTGTTACGATTAAGCCCGCTGTTTAAGAGATAATAAAGGTAACGTAAACTGTATTATATGGTGTTGAATTTATGTGTATAGCGATGATGAGTGTCTGGTCTTTCTGGGGTTGCGCCTAGCGAAAAATGAACTCCTAGAAATACATGACTGGTGATAACTAATTGACCGGCAAAGCCATGTACCCGGCTCTGCACCCTGCACCATTTCATTAATCGGAAGGCCTAAATTATTATAATCCCGTTTATAAAAAAACCTAATTTTGATAACGAACTACATTTTCCGTTATAATATACTTTCCTTTTATACGAAATATGTAAAATAAGGCATAACTTTAAAATTAAAACCTTTAATACTAAGAGATAACCTTTTACGCTTTCTCTTTCATCAAGACGTTAACGTAGCTTAATAACTTTTTTAATAATTCCTTTAGATATAATAAGCATAATAAGTAAAAGAAAAAAAGAGAAGATCTACCAAATTTAGAAATTTTTAAGATAAAGATCCTAGAAGAGAAGGGTTGTATTACGAATTAACATCTTATTAGTTTAGGCGTACGGTCGGGACAAAACTTAAACAAATACTGTCGGCTAGCTGGGGGGTGCTTAGCGCACCCCATATACGGAAAGGTCACCTACTGATTGGCCCATATATGTTTCGGAGCTAAGCTACTTAAAGTCGTATAAGTGCAACAGCACCTGCAACTGACCGGAATACAACAACACAACTGATATCCCCTATATCTGACAAATACCGATCAGGATTACGTAATATGAATCTAAATGGATGTACGGATTTAAAGAGATTTATGCATTTAAATAGTATGAATCCGAATGAATTTTTAAATTCGTAAGAATTTAATTTACTTATATAATAAGAATCCGAATGGATTTCCGGATTTAAACGGATCTAGGTTAAGATATATACGTTCGTTATTTTTTATAATTTAGATAAAATACCAGCTTATAATATAACTTGGTTACCTATATTACTCTTTGATAATCTGCTATTACCAGATGTAATTATCGCATACCTTATTGCTTAGTTTCCCACGACGTTATTGCTAACATAAACCGTACGACTTAGGTTTAATAGTTGGTTAAACCCTCTAGCCGTTATACGAGCTCTTCGAGCTCGTTACGTAACCCTGACCCTTTGGGCTGAACGCTAGCTTCCGCTGTTTCCGATTGTACAGGAGGTTACCAAACTTCTTAGGTTATAACAATATGATCGAAATCTGGTACGAATTAAAGCCCATTAAATAAGGCTAAAATGTTATCTTAATTAAGCTCTAGTTTATCGGTTAAAAAAAGCCGCTTAACGGAAAACCTCTAAAGCTAAACGAATAATCGAACAAGGTTATAAGCATAAATATATTAGCCATAAAAACAACAATACTATGCTAATAGTACTGGGATCGGACTAACTGCTTTAGTACAAAAAAACGCGTCGTTGGTATTAAAGAATGGGAATAATGGATTAATACGATTAAAATTATAAAAAATATAATCGACCGGTAAAAAAGCAGACATATTTGTATTATTCAGGCCATTAGGCTTAGATTATTTGAGCGACATCGTTACGTCGAGTTAGATAAGATAATAAAAAATGGCATATTAAGTTACAGCTTACGGCAGTTTAAACCATACCTAAGTAGACATAATAACGCTGTAAACGTAGCTAATACGTTAAATGGGCCGTTCTATAAAATCTAAATTAAGTTCACCACCCTTGTTAGTTTATGCGGCATACATTAACGCGCCCATAACTAGGCCAACCCAGTTTGGACTTATATGTAAAGGTACGTAAGTATTATACCTATCTTTACATTTATTTATGCGGTATGCATTAGCGTGCCTATTAAGCTACCCAGTTCTGACTTGTATATAAAGGTACGCAAGTATTATACCTACCCTTGCGTTTGTTTATACGGTATGTATAAACGTATAGTCTTTAAAAATAAGAGTTTTAAAACCGCATTATCTTAGGCCAATACCTTAGTTATATCTATAAGGTATGCGCTACTTTTAGCTACGTCTTTAGCTCCTTAATAGGAAATAATACGACTTTGACGAAAAAATAATAGAGCATTTTAAGGGTTCGTATGCCTAAAATTTAATTAATTCTAAATGGTGGGTTACTTTTAGAGTAAAGGAAGTAATTATAGAACTAAGGATACAAGATAAGCTCCCATATGCCCCGGACATACCATAACTGCCATTTCGAATAAACCGTTTAGAATTAATTAACTACCTGGTTCATTTTTAACGAATCTTCGGCCTTGTTTTAATGATATTTTCATAAATAGCCGTTAACTGCCGCCCAGTTACATGTAATTTATATAAGCGTTTTAAGATCAGGTATCTACGCATTTAACCTTTCGTCCTTGTAAATAACGTACTCTAAAATACGTTTAAAAGTTAATATTCCGTTTTCCGCCGGTTGTTACTAGACATATTCGGTCCTATCTTCCCTGCTGGGACTTCGGCCGTTAAAGCAAATCCTAGAACTAAATAAAAAAGAGCTGTAAGTAATACTATATAGCTATTTTATATTCGTTATTATACTCACCAGCCCTCGACGGCGATCTCTTATAAAGAATAACACGTAAAACTATTCCAATAAGTACAAAGGTACTCAAAGGGGTAAACGTTATATATGCCTAGTTAATTAAAACATATTAGGCCTATATCACTATCATTTATATAAACGTCTGTCTTTATGCTGATCCCAGAATTTCCGCAAAGGCGGTAGCTATCATAAGCTCCCTGGACTGAATTATAATACTTCTGCTCCTTAACGTAAGGGTGAATGTAATGCTTAATCTTATATATTAATGCATCTCTTTATAATAAATATCTTTTACTTATTAACCTCCGATAGACTTATGCAATATTATCTAGCAATTATAACGTTATTCGTAAAGGCTTACCTTTCAACTTTGTATTTCGGTGAATAATCATGGAAATAGTAAGACAGTAAACACTTTATATACTAAAGTGGATCCGGGGTCTGCCTAGGCTAATTACATTACCATACCATTCCTGTAACTATCTTTTAGGCGTTACTGTATACGTTAAATACATACCGTTAACCGGGATTTTAAATGTTATTACGATACCTGTCCCAGCCTTGCTTTAATATCTTAAGCGTAAATGAATACGGATGAAATATTTTAAAAATTTAACTTTTTATCTTGATATTAACCGTGGGGTATTTTTGTTTATCACTTGGCGTACCTGGCTGGATTGCTAACTTTAATGTTAAAGAAGCTTTGCTTATTATCCGCTACTTATAGAAAACTTAATTAAATTATTATTAAAATCTTGTAATTAAACGATCTGAAATTTAAAGCTAAAATATAACATAATATAGCCCTAGCTGTTAAATTTATGCCATTTAATTCCCGTAATACTTATATTTATCAAATGGTTCTTAAAACCGTTCTATCGACGTCGTTCTCCTAGTTCTGTTTATTATCCCATTCCTGCTTATAGCTTAGTGGTGTCCTTATTATTATTCCTTCTTTTTTTTTAACCGTGCTTTGATTATCTTTATTATTATCCTTTTATTAATCATGCTCTGATTATTTCCGTCATTTGCCAGTCCCTCCTTATTATTATTCTTTTGCACTTCTTTATCTCGCTCGGTCAGCTCCCGGAACATTTCATACTTTTTTACGTATTTCGACGTATTTATAACTGCTATTTACGAATCAAATAAATAATAAACGAACATAAATACAACTAAAAAAGCTGGAAGTTTGCCATCTGGGAATTTAATAAAAGATTTCTCCGCGTAATCGTTAAGTTTATCTTTATTTATATTTAGCATATCATATATATTAATTTGGGCGTTTAGCGCCTTTTTTTTGTCGTTACCGAGAATTAAATCGTGCTCATTCTAAAAAATGGTAAGATATAATCTTTTTCTTATATTGAAGTTGTTTAACGATTTAGGCGGGTTAAATAATTTCTTTTTAGGAACTTTATAGTAATTATAAAATAATCGCTTAATTTCCTTATAAGTAATAAACGAAAAGCCTTATTTAAAATTAATACGACCGGAACGGATAAAGGCGTTATTAAGGAATTCGGGACGATTGTTAATTATAATAATTAACCTGCCGCCCGTTATAACCCTAATACCGTTAAAACCGTTTATAACTAAGGCTAAATCAGGTCCTTTATTACGGCTAATACTGCTGCCGCCCGTCGATTTAGCCTATTTTCTTACTTAATCTTAAAAGTCTATCTTATTAATATTTTCTAGTAAAAGAATATAACCCGTCGGAAAACTTCTTATTAAGCTCGTAATATTATCCGAAATATTACTTATGTTTATTTAGTAAATATTTAAACTAAATTTTCCGGGTATAATTTATGCTAAAGTTATTTTGCTATTTCCTAACGCGTTATAAAAAAGATAACCCTTACGATATGGGAAATATAATCTGGCATATAAATTTTGAGTACGTAGAAGCAAAAGTTTATTCATATTTTTAAGTATGTTATTTAGGACGCCGTCTGGGAGAACTAATGTTTTTTAGTTTCGCATGGGTACCCTAGGTCCCGGCTGCTAAGCATATCCCCATTCTTTTAATTCTGGAAACCATATTTTTATAGTACCTTCCGAATTTTCGAATACTTAAATACGAACTTTTTTATGTAATACTTTTAACCTTTTATGCATACCTTTTAAAGTCCATATATTAATTCTCTTGAATTATGGCGCCTTTTTAAGGTTAAACGTTCGAATGAAAAAAATAAGTACCCAACCGTTTCTGACTAAAAAAGTACCGTATTAGGGGGAATACGAAAATAGTAACATCGTTAATAATTTAGCTTAATTAAAATAGCCGTTTTTACTAATAACGTCCTTTTCCGGTTTATATTTGCTATCGAACTTAACGTTTATCGGAACCGTGGTCGCTTGTATAATTTAAAGCTTACCCCCTTTTTTCAAGGTAACGTAATCTAGAAGCTTATAATAATTGTTATAATTATTTTCGAAATAAATTATCGTCCGTAATCTATTTTTCTAGGCGTTAGGAAAATCTTTTCATCTAAAGCTTAATCCCGTAATAAATAAAGCTGGTATAATCGCCTAATTATTACAAATATTCAGTTGGTTAACGAAAAGCCTAAAACATATTACGTAGCTAAAAAATGGCTTATATATAAAGCCGAATAAAGTAAAAAAACGTTTTAATACCGGTTATTTCTAAATTTATATCGATTAAGACAAGTGAAAAACGTTAATATAGGTAATATAACGGCAGTTAAAATAATAAATTAGGATATTAAAAACTATAATATAGGAATAACGGTAGAAATCTTATTTAGAAAATGCGGTTTTATAATTTATTAATTTTAAAATAAATTAATATAACCCGCCTATCGAATAAATTAATAATTAAGATATAAACCGTTTAAATACGACATAAAAATACTTCCCCGATTATAGGTAAAGTTCCATGAAGTAAGCCGAAATGACTATAAATATAATATAGTTAGAGTTTAAAGTTATAGTTTATGCTTTTTGAGGTTTTATACATAAGCTTAGCATTAGCTAATTCGGTAACTATTAATAGCTTAAATACGAAGCTCATTTAAGTTACTAAAATTAAAATAAGATAAAATAAAAATTTATAACTATAATAAAAATTTAGGCCGTAACGGCGCAGCACGGAAGATACCTCAAACATGCTAACGTACAAATAGAAACCTTAGTACTTATATATAACCGGAGGTTTATCTAAAGATTATATTTAGGCCGAAGTTTTATTATGGCCATTCGGATTACAAGCGTACTAATATAATAAGATATTACAGTCCTAGACGTAATCGATCTTATAATACCGATACAACCAACTAAGCAGCCGTATTTAAACCGTATTTATTAATTTCTTATTACTGCAACTACCCCAGGATTAAATATCGAGGTTAATGCTAAACCTATAAGCCTTCGTATATATTAAACGTTAAGGGAATTAATTATGTTTTTACGAAGTTTTATAAAACCCCACTCTTAAGCACAAATCTAACTCCATATCGATCATATAAGTTATATATACATAATTTGCTAGATATTTTATAAAATGCTAATAATTTACTACAGGATAAACGTAAAATACCATTACTTTATAACTGCTTTATGTTATACAGCCGAAGTATAACTTGCTGATATTAAGCTGTCATAATAGAACTTTAATATGCTAATACATATAAAAAGAAATAGCATAATTAAATTATTAAAGAAAAGTAAATGCTATCATAATAATCATCCGCTCGGGCAAAAGTACGTATTAATAATCTTCAATAAGCATCACCTTAACCTATATCGTATAAATTTAATCATCTTATATTTATCGAACTCTAGCTAGGTTTAAGCTTTATACGAGATGAGTTATTTTAATCCGACTTTTAAGGCTCCGTTATAACCTTTATCTTATAAATACTAATACTAAAACGTATCTAAAACCACGTTCAGCTTATAAAGATACTCGGGAACCTCGATAACGTCGTAGATAAAGTTTTTAAGGTTCTGAAATATTTTTTCATTACTATCACTTAACACCCGAACTAACGATCCATCTATATGCTTTAATAACTCTCGCGCATTTTGAAGATCTTTACCGCTTAACAAATATAAAAATCCTAGAAAAACGAACCAAGTAAAAAACCTATAATATCTCGAGGTTATAAAAGGCATATAATCGCCATTAAGCTCACAACAAAGTTAATAATCTGAAATCCTTCCCGAATTTTAATTTTTACTTATTAAAATCTATCAGTTATCATAATTAATTTACGTAACAGGTCGGCGCACGTCTTTAAACTCCATATAAAGAACAGGTTATTTTTATAAGCCTTGTTTAAGAACTGGTAATAACAAGAGATACAAGTCAAATATTTTTCAAAAGCAGTCACTTATTCATATAACAGGCGGAATAGAATTATTTTAGGTACAAACTGTATACAGTCAGTAAGTGCTATAAGCGTAATATCAGTTTACGCCTACCGGCTAAAAGGAGTTAATAAAAAGATATCGTTCTAGTTTTTCTATATCGCCTACAAGAATTTTATTCGTAAAATTAACACCATTAAAAGCTTTGTACGACGATAAAATACAACGAATTCCTTATATATCAAGATTTTTAAATAAGCGCGTGCCATAAGTACCGATTAATATGGCAAGAAGTTCATGGTTATACACGGCTAACACGCCTTAATCCATTAAATAACGTTAATACTTATTACGTTTCCTAGAAATAATTTCGGAGACAAAGCAAAATAAAAAAAAAAGCCCGTATTTTACGCATTAGGATTATAACATCTACACGATCCACGATAGGTCCCTAATATTATGTAACTAATATTCAATCAGATCTATATCTACTCCCCGAAGACGCTCTAAAAAGCCATCGCTATGGTCAAGCAAAAAAGCAGACAATACGTGTCAGCTAGCTGGGGGGTGCGTAGCGCACCCCATATACGGAAAGGTCACCTACTGATCGGCCCATACATGTTCCGTGGCTAAGCTACTTAACGCTATACGCGTGCAACAGCATACGTATCTAGCATAATACAACAACATAACTGATATCCCCTATATCTGACAATTAAAAGTCTTATTCGCTTAATTTGCGTAAATATCAACTAATTAGCTACTGTTAAGACGATATAGGCTGTATATCAGTAAAAATTATCAATATACTTTAATAACAATAATGGCAACTATATAATCGGTATCCCAAATTATTTACCAAGGACTTAAGAACTGGGACCGCTTTAAAGGCGAATTCTAATTTAAAGCGTACGCGTTTGATATTTAGGACTTTATCGATCCTGATCAGTTACGTTCGTAGCCTGTTAAATTTATAGAACCCGATATAGCCTTATATCCGAAAAAACGAATTCGTCCTTAAACGCGAAACAATACCCCAATTTCCGACAGTACATTCGAAGACGTTAACCTTATAAGTTATCTTACGAACGTTTTTAAGATAACGACCGAAGGTAAATAAGCCTATAATTAGGAATTTATAATATATATTTACAAGGATCGGAAGTACGATACCTTCCGTAAGGGTATTAACGACCTTACGAAATAGGTTTTGGAATCTATATTTCCAGCGATTAAGGGAATAAGTCTTCTTTTAGGAAAGAACCTACAAAAGTGGTACGCCAAGCTGGCTAAATCCGGCAAGGTGTATAACGGCAAGTTACTGATTAACACCTAACGAAAATACCGCGAAAGGCTAAAGCAAGCCTTAAAGTTTGGCAAGAAGCTAAACGAATGGATCGTAAGATGGCAAGAAATCATGGCCCAAAGGTAGCGACATAGTGTCCCAAAAACGAATATAACGATTATATAGGTTAACGACCTGTATATAGCTTTGGCTCTTATCATGGAAACCTAGATAATAACCTTCCAGATAATAAAAAAAGCAAAGATCGATAATAATGCGATTAATTACCAAAAAGTAACAGTTAACCTCTTAAATTACTGGGCTATAACCTATTAACCATTTACATCGAAAAACGTTAAGGTAACGTTTCTTACGTTCTACGGGATTCCCGCGGATCCTATTAATTAAAATAACCCCGATTAAGAAGAAACTAAGCCCATTAACCTTCAACCACGAAAAAGGATTTCGGTACGAACGCCAAAGCAAGGTAATCGTAAAGGTTCCTATACGGACCGAAGCGCTAGCAAGCGGAAACGTTAAAAGTTAGATGCACAAAACATACGGTATAAAGCATATTTAAGTAGTTATCATAAGTTAACCCAGTATTTTTATGCATTCCTTAACAAAGTTCTAAAAAATTTCCGATTTAACGAAAATTTAAAATTATTCGTTCGAAATCGAATAGTTACCGATTAATCCTTAAAGGAAAAAATTAACCGCCTATCGAAAACGATAAAAAAGTTATTTACAAAAATAAATTAACTCCTAAAGAAAATAAGACGAATCTTAACGTATTTCCTAATTATTAATTAACGTAACGTTATAAGCGCTTCGTCTTACCCCTTAAGAAATTTATCCATTTTAAACTTAAGGTCCACGATATATATTTTTAACCTTATTAACAGGTTCCTAAATTTCAGATTAACCATATAAAGTAACGGAATATACGTAGGCAATAGCTTCGTCCCGATTAAAAGGTACGGAAAGGTTAATATGTTACTCCAAAGCCTTAACGGTACGAAAGCGTTACGGCTTTATAATGTAACCTATTATGAAGAATTCGTATATAATTTAATATTATTCCGATAGCTCCGGAAAAAAGATTATTAATAAAACAATTAAGGGATTAATAATTACATTCGAAATAAATATAATCAAATTATGATTACGTTAATAAATAAATTTAATTAGTTCGTTATTTAAGATATTAACGTAGTTACTTTTTATATAACCCTTATAACTTATAAACGAAACGTTAACTTATGGACGAAGAAACCATCACGTACAGGTGACGGTACCATATGGCATTTACGCCTAAGCCATCCAGGCCCCGAAGTAATCGTTTAGTTATAATCTTATATTAAAGGAATCCAATTAAAGGGTCCTATAATAGTCGAATGTTAAGCATGTAGTAAAGCGAAAGCGAAGAAACAAATACGTCGCAAGCCTTGAAAAGGAGCATCCCGATTAAGTTAAAAAATCGCCGTCGACTTTACTGATTTCGAAAAAAACCCTAAAAGATATAAATACGTTATATTCGTTACCGATAAATACTTAGGCTTTATCTGGGATATTTACCTAAAAAACCGAAAGCAAAATATACTGATTATAATATTTCGATACCTTTTAAAAGTTTTAAAGAACCAAGATAAGGTTTTCCCATAAGTAATCGAATGCGATAACGAAATTTTAAAAAATTACCAATTTCGAAATATGCTTTAATTACCTTCTTTTAGTATTAGATTTAAGCCTTTAGTACCATATACCCAGGCCCAGAACGGGAATGCAAAGCGCTTAAAGGGTATAATCAAAAAAAAAGCGATTGCGATACGAAATAGCGCTAAGTTACCAGCGTTCTTAATCGTATATATCTTTAAAGCGGTAATATATTTATATAACCATACCTTTAAATACTTTCTCTTTTAACAAATTCTATATAAGGTTTATTATATTTACTTAACGTACAAAAACGGCGTTGCAATACTTGATCGGAAGCTCCAAAAGGCCCATTTGCGTGCTTATGGCTATATGACCTACGCTATAACGACTACCGCCATAAAGAAAAAACAAAGGTTTTAAAAGTTAAATCCTAAAACATGGATTAGCTTTTTCGTCGGTTACCGATTAACAAATATTTATAAAATTTGGAACCTATTAACGAACAAAGTTATCGTTATTCGAAATATATAATTTAACAAAAAAACTACCTTTTTTGGTAATATTAAAAACCTTAAAAATAACCTTCTTTACGTTACGGAAAATAAATTGCAGATTTTATTCCGATAAGTAAAAATATTTAATTAAGTTAATAATTACCTAATATATATCCAAGAAAAAAATAAAAACTTAAGCGGGATTTAGTTACCGGCTGGATCGGAAAGATGGTTTTAAGGTAGTATAGGCGAAAAAGACGTACGGGATAAGGAAAAACAAGCTTATTCGTATAGGATTAATCATTTTTATACGACCGCTTTATTCGAACCATTTTCAACCCCTGGACCATTACCGCTACCAACGTTTACACTGATAATTGCTACGATTACTGCGCCGGCGGAAGTAATAAAGGTAGCCTTAAGCTCCCGTCCCTTTATCTAACATAAAGTAACGGTAAAAAACGAAGGTATTTTACGGGTTATAAACATAAGCTTCTTATACGTTCCGAATCGAAAGGGTGTTATCAAAAACGACCATAAAGTTTAAAAGGCCGTATTTAATGCAGGACGAATAACCCACTTTATAAGTACGCGTAATAACCGGCTAATAAGTTACGGAAGTTTAGGGAAATTAAAAACCCGAAATACGCGCCGCCTTAATCGGAAAGGCTTTAATATAATAAAAATAAAAACATTACTTAAATCGTTAAACCGGGTATATAGGCGAAACTTGCCACCACCGCCGCAAGGCCATAAAAAACTAAATATATACCCGTTAGGGAAGATATTTCGTAACGCCGAAACGGCTTACCTGCAAAATTATAAGAAGATAAAGTTCTGGGAAACCGTTAATTAGTCGTTTATTAAAGGGAAACAGGTATTAAAATGCATATGGGTATACGTTTATAAGTTTGATAAGCATAGCTAACTTTAAAAGTATAAGGCCCGTTTCGTTATACGAGGTGATTAATAGTTTAAAAACGTATATGGCGATATATACGTATTTATATTTGCTGGAAGGTCGTTTCGAGCTTTAATTATTATTACGGCTAAGTTTGACCTAAAGCTTAAGCAATATAACGCTATAAACGCCTTCGTTAACGCGAACTTATTTTATAAAATATATATAAAAACGCCTTTAGGATATCCATAACGTAACAAGATATTCTTAATTAAGAAGGTATTATACGGATTAAAAGAATTACCTTTATTTTGGTAAAAGGATTTTACCAGTATATTTAAGGATTTAAAACTTAGCCCCGTTCCTTACGAACCATGTTATTTTCTTTATTAAAGGGTGCTTTTATTTTTTTACGTCGACGACATAGTTATTACGTACAGCAAGAAGTATTAAAACCTTATCGATTAATTAATCTAACAAATATAGGAACGATATATCCTTATAGATGGTAAGGATTTATAATAATTTTTTAAAATTAAAGTAATTAAAAATAAACTTAATAAGAAAATTTGGTTATCTTAATTTAACTTTATAAATAAGTTAATTAACCTAATCCTTAAAAAAAGTTTAAATAACCTTTTAAAAACGTTAATAGTAAACGTTAAACTATTGCCAAATCTTGATCTGGCTTATTTAGGCTTAATAAACAGATACCAAAAAAAGATCGGTTCCATTTTATATATTGCAGTTAATATGCGACTTAATATATTCTTTACAATATCCCGATTTGTACGATTTAACCAAAACCTTAATAACGTATATTATAACGCTATTAACAAAGTTATATTATACCTGATCGATATTAAAACGTTAACGTTATAGTTCGGTGGCGAGGATTCGATGGATATTTAAAGCGATACCTTTTTCGCGGATAATATAATCGATCGAAAAAATTCTTAAATTTATATAATAAAACTTTTCGGAAAAGTAATAAGATAGCGGGCGAATAAGCAAGATATAGTAACTACTTTTATAATTAAAGTAAAGTTATTATCCCTTACGTAGGTTATTAAAGAAACCTTATTTAATTTTCGATTAATTAAAAAATTAAAAATCGGTTTCGATATAAGACCGCTAAATATATAATACGATAATTAATAGACCATACGGTTAGTTAACGCCGATATCGCATTTTTATAGATAAAGCTACGGTACGTAAATATATATAATTATTAATTACGAAAGGCAGCAGAAAGGAACCTGATTAAAGTAGATTATACGCCTATAGGCGATATGCTAGCTAATGGATTAACTAAAGCCCTATTACGAAAAGCCTTTAGGAACTTTAAAAAATAGCTAGGATTAATAAATATTACAAAAGCTTTGGACTAACGGAAAAAGGCTTTAAAGGTTATTTTAAACAAGAAATTGGCTAATTAGGAGGATTTAATCGCCGGAGGAAAGGTGGAATGGATAGCTATGGCTTTAGGAAGTGATGAAGTGTAACGATTAACGCCGTGAAAACTTTAAGGCGTTGAAGGGGTGTGTCAGCTAGCTGGGGGGTGCGTAGCGCACCCTATATACGGAAAGGTCACCTACTGATCGGCCCATACATGTTCCGTGGCTAAGCTACTTAACGCTGTACGCGTGCAACAGCACACGTATCTAGCATAATACAATAACACAACTGATGTCCCCTATATCTGACAATACGAACCATCTAACTAACGTAACCCGAACAGCTTTTACTAAAGTATAATTATAATTAACTAAGCAATTCCTAATTTTTATAGAAATTAACTTATTTTAACTCTATAAAGGAAAATAGCCCATTTAACGTAAATGCAAACTCGGGAGTAACGTAAATAACGGCGATAAAATTAAATTAATCGGTCCTTACTACCACCTAAAATTTCTTATACCGCATTTTAAAGAAGCAAGTAAGTTCCATATCGTCAGTAGTGCTTTCGCTAACTAATAACATCGGCCCGTAACAGAAAATATAGCTCCCATAATTACGAACTTTTTAAAGTTCGGCTTTATACATTTTAAATCATCCGAAAACCCTAGGATAAATAGCATATTTGTACCACATATCGCCTATTAGCTAAATAAGATAAAAGCCCTGCTCGGGACGGAAGTTAATATAAAACGGTACGTAATATAATTCCTAATAAGCAATACGTCCCCGTAATATTGGGAAAACTAAACCGCTTAGTTCCGGCATGATAAAAAAGATAATAACTAACGTAATAAATAATAACGTAAATAAAGGTTAAAAGAATATTAATAAATATCGAGCTGGATTATATGTTATTAATAACCGATATATCGCCCGTTAACAATTGTTCGGATAAAGCCATAGCAAAATTAGCCGCAACTTAAGTTTTAAAATATATTAAAAGTTTATTCGAAATAGAACTTAAATAAAAAAGTAAGGACGGTCCGATTAATTATACATATTAGGAAGATACCGTAACTTTAAATAGAATATATCTAACGGTTACGTTGATCTAGCTAAAATTATCCGTCCGGGATGTTAACCGAGTTATATATTTCGTAGATGATATTTAAAGTATTAACGTTTATATACCTAATTAATTTTCCCCTTATCCGTTTTTTACGAAGAAAATAGGTAATTTTAAAAATATAAATTAGAACTGAGTATATTAATAGCGGGCACATTAATGCATACCGCATAAATAAACGCGACGGTAAATATAATATTTGCTCCCTTATATATAAGTAAAAGGTACATATTATATTACGTTCAATTCTTAATAGCATTAATTAGGTACGCTAATGCATGCCGTATTAACAGACGTCGAAGTAAATGTAATAATTAATTCTTTGCCTTAACTCGATTTGCCGGCGTTTTTAATATTTTAATATATATAAAGATATAAGTAAGAATATACTTTAATATACTTATGTCTTAATTTTACTATATTTAAATATTAATATATTAAATCTAATAATCCGGTTCATAAAGGGCATACGGTCCTTTAACTATATTTGTTCAGTACTGGCATAAAGTTAATTATATTTGTTAATCCTAAACTTTATTAAACCTTAAATATTTCTACTTATAATGTTAGACCTATATTACCATAAGCAGGCGCCTAGGTAAACCAATAGTTGCTTACTTAACTTGGTACGAACCTTTACCTATCTCGCGTTTAACTTAAGTAACTAGTAATTAATTATAATCCTTTAAGTAAGATGTCGATATAGTTAGGTTAGCCCCCATAATAAGGGCTTTAGATATTTATTATATTAAATAGGTAGTCGTATAGTATTTGTCCGCAAAGGTTTTAACGACTTTATACGCTCGTAATCCAACATAACGCTAAATTACAGTAACCTCGCAATTAGCCGGTCTCGTTTATGGATACTATCCAGCCTAAGGAAGCCATTTAAATAAAAATGAAGCCCTTTCGGATCTAGACCGACGTAGAAACTAATTCAAGTTCCTTACCGCTATCCTACATATATCTAAATCTGGCTTCGTCTCGATGATTGGTTATTATAAATAACTAAAGTATATATAATAATTATAAGTTAAGCCTTTCGTATATATAATTTAAAAATGTACATTTTTATAAAAAGCTTTGTTTTAATTATATCGCTGTTCGTTTTTTTAGCTTAATTATTAAATTAATTAGTATTTATATTTATTTTAATTATACCTTACTTACGTAATATATTTCCCCCGTCTAGATAAAAAGTTACGGCTGTAATTAATACCTTATTAGGCTATTTAATTAGGTTGCTTTTATTGGCATAATATTAAGCACGACGGTTAAAATAAAGAACGTTTTCAATTTCCCGAGCTATACGGGTTATCCTCGAATTAAGAGCTTTTCTTTTCTTTTTTTTTTTTATCGATTTAGGATGAAAGCCCTAAAGGCGATACGGAAATTTAAACCATATGGGCCATCTACATTAATCTGATCTATAGTTAATATAACAAGGTAAATAATAGGATTAATTTCTTTAAGCATTTTAATATATAGGTAATAGTTAAACTACCTTTAAATATTAAACTTCGCGTTATTTAACTAATGGAAAAATCGGTTCCTTTTGGCGCCATTCTTTAACGCCCTCGTATTTTGAGTACCACCCTTTATCGCCTTCTTACTTTTGGTCCTAAAATAGGTTTTAAAAGTTTCTAATTCTCGGGTGTTAACATTTGCTGGATATAAAGTTTATGGACTTTTAGTCGTTTTATTAATATATCTATATATTAACTCGATACGGGTTCGTCGTACCTTAATAGATTAGTACGTTAATGTTACGGCCTCGTCTATTATAGCAGCTCATATACAGCTGTACGCACCAAAACGATTGCTATAATTACGATCATTCCACCGATTTTTTACCCTGGTGATTATGTGGTATAGTGCAGCCATAACAGTTAACGGTTTCTTAATCGCTTTTCTTGTCTTTTTACTAAAGTTTAATAATGATAATAATTAGATATTCGTTAATTAGATATTGGTAAAATATTTTTTCTCGGTTTTTTAAATCTAGATATTAACGTTATAGTTATTACGGTATATTTACGTCGCTATGAAGTTCGCTTATACCTTTCCAGCTATGTTAAGGCTGCTGGATGACGGTATGGAGAATATGGATATTACTATGCCTCCAAGGTAGAAGACGTACTATGATGCCTGCTTAAGAACATAAACACTCCTACTTCGTGCGGACGATAGCTCCCGCATCCCTCTCTATCCAAACTGCCCAAGTTATCAGATAGCCTTAAACCGCCCAAGTTGTAAGACAGTCTTACACCGCTTAAGTTATAAGACATCCCTATAGGAACCTAGGTATATTCTACTTAATTAGGTTAATAATTATCTAATATATATATAAAACGAAGATAAAAACTTAAACGGAATAATTTAGTCACCGGTTAAACAAAAGATATAATTTTAAAATAATATAAACGTTAAAGACCTATGAAATAAGAAAAATAAATCTGTTCGTATAAAATTAAGTATTTTTATACGACCGTTATATTCGAACTATTTCCGTCCCTTAAACTACTGTCATTACTAGCATTTACTTTAATAACTACTACGATTATTACGCTGACGGAAGGAATAAAAATAGCCTTATACTTTTATTATCTTATTTAATCTAAAGTGGTAATAAAAAATAAAGATACCTTATAAATTATAAACGTAAGCTTTTTATATATTCCGTACTGAAATAATATTATTCGAAATAATTATAAGATATAAAAAGCCGCTTTTAGTATAAAACGGTTAACTAACTTTATAAAAATAATTAATAACCGGCCAGTAAACTACGAAAATTTAGAAAAGATAATTACCCGAAATACACGCTACCTTAATCGAAAACGTTTTAATATACTAAAAATAAAAACGGAAACGTTATCGAAATCGCAAAACCGGATATACAGGCGAAATCTGCCGCCACCGCTATAAAGCCATAAAAAGCTAAATATATACCCGTTAAAGGAAATATTTCGTTAAAACCGAAAGAGTTCACTTATAAAGTTATAAAAAGACATAATCCTGGAAAATTATTAACTAACTTTCTACTAAAAGGAAATAAGCTTTAAGGTATATATAAATATACATTTATAAGTTCGATAAATATGGTTAATTTTAAAAATATAAGACCCGTTTCATTATACGAAATAATTAATAACTTAAAAACGTTTATAAAAATGTATATATATATTTACGTTAATTAAAAATTTATTTTGAACTTTAATCGTTATTATAGTTAAGTTTAAGTTACAGTATAAATAGTATAACGTTATAAATACCTTCGTTAATGTAAACTTACCTTATAAATATATATAAAAATACACTTAAGATATTTATAATGTAAAGAAATATTTTTAATTAAAAAGATATTCTATAAATTAAGAGAATTACCTTTAATTTAGTAAAAAGACTTTATTAAAACGTTAAAGAAATTAAGGTTTAATTTTATTCCTTATAAACCTTATTATTCTTTTCGTTAAAAGTTACTTATTTTTTTTTTTCGTAAACGATATTATTCCGGTATACCGCAAAAGAAATTAAGATCTCGTCGATCAGTTTATTTAACAAATCCGGAAACGATATACCCTTATAAAAAGTAAAAACCTATAATAATTTTTGGAATTAAAATAATTAAAAATAAACTTCACAAAAAGAAATCTAGTTATCTTAATCCAACTTTATAAACAAATTAATTAATTTTATCTATAAAAAACTTTATATAATTTCCTAAAAACATTAATAATTAATGTTAAGTTATTACTAAATCTTAATTTAATTATTTAAATTTAATTAATAAATACTAGAAGAAATTACTTTTATTTTCCACTTTATAATTAATACGTAACTAAATATATCCTTTACGGTATCCCGATTTACAAGATTTAACCTAAACTTTAATAACGCATATTATAAAGTTATTAATTAAATTATATTATACGTAGTCGGAGTTGAAAGGTTAACTTTATAATTCAGTAATGAAAATTAGTTAAATGTTTAAAATACCGCCTTTTTTGCGGTTAATATTATTAATCGAAAACATTCTTAAGTTTACGTCATAAAGTTATATAAAAAACTAATAGAATAACGGTCCAATAAATAAAATATAATAATTACTTTTATAATTAAAACGAAATTATTATTTTTTACGTAAGTTATAAAAACAAAAAACGTATTTAACTTTGAATTAATTAAAGAATTAAAAATTGGTTTAAATATAAAACTATTAAATATATCATACGATAATTAATAAATCATATAATTAATTAATATTCACGTCGCCCTTTTATAAATAAAATTACGGTACGTAAATATATATAATTATTAATTATAGAAAGTAATAAAAAGAGACTTAATTAAAGTAAATTATATATTTATAAATAATATATTAATTAATAAATTAATTAAAGCCTTATTACGAAAAACCTTTAAGCATTTTAAAAAGTAATTAACATGAATAAATATTATTAAAACCTTAAATTAACGGAAGAAAACTTTAAGGGTTATTTAAACGAGAAATTAGCTAATTAAGAGGATTTAATCGCCAGAGGAAAAGTGGAATAGATAACTATAGCTTTAAAAAGTGACGAAGTATAATAATTAACGCCGTAAATACTTCAAGGCGTTAAGGGGGTGTGTCAGCTAGCAGGGGGTGCGTTAGTACCCCATACATTACCTCATCGAGATCAGGCCCTATTTTTGAGGTTGTGGCTACGGCTGCGGCGCAGCCGTGGCTAGAGCTTTCTGTCAAGAAGTAGCTGTAAGGGTCCAATGTATTAACTAAACCCTTTTAAAGAAACTCTCCACAAAAATACCAAAACCTTAAAAATAGGGCCTGATAGTAAGTTATGATTTTTTCGCTCCGTTTTGAGCAGTTCCATATAAATCTTTAAAAATCTTTAATTCGAGCTTTTTAAAAATAACTTTAATTTAACGCTATCCATTTTTAATTACGAAAAGTTAATATAGAATTATAATCTTTATCTCCTTATATACGTTTAATCCTAATTAGGACGCGATTAATAAAACGCGCCCGAAAAAATGACTAAAAATTCCGTTCTGGGTATATTTTAATCTTGTCCCTTTTTTTCCGCCAGTACGATAATAATATAATCTTATAAACCAAAATAATGATATATAAAGCTTAAGATCGTCTATAATAAATTCCGAAACATATTTTTATTTTAACTAGTTGAATGTAGGTGATATACTAAAGGGTTTAAGGTATATACCTTAAATCTTTAAAAACTTAATACTTTAAAATAACGCGTTTATTTTTATCCGATGGCTTTACCAGTTTTTTGCCAATGCAAACGTAATTAATTTATACGTTAACGTTATATATATAGCCGATAATTATATAAAGATTTTGCGGCGTCAGTTTGTTCGTTTTGTATTAAGTATTATGCTTGGTAAGTAAGGCCGTATTTTACGGAAGGAATAAGTAAATACGGTATATAATCTAGTATTCGAAAAACTTAAGATTTTTTTCGTTATCAAGATAAGCTTTAAAAAACTTTTAATTATTTAAGCTTTTTTTTAATAACCGATTTAATTATTATTTAGGTCGTACCTTTAGTTAAGTTAGCCGAAAAATAACAAGTTTTTATATTAGCAGTATTATGTTTTACTTTTATCTTGATATTTGCGGAAACGAAAAAGTTTAATTTAAAGATGTTCGAGCGTATAGCTGCCGGATAGTATAGTTATATTATTTTTGGTTTTGAACAGTTATTAAGCGATTAGTTTTAGATTGCTATATTAAATTTTATTTTCGAACGATAATGTGGCTTGGTAGTTATTAATAAGATATATTTATTATCGGAATAGAAAGATTTCCGGCCTGGATATGCTAATATTCGTAACTTACGTTTCATTTTTTTCTGTTTACGTATATTAGTTTGCGTATATAATAACTGTTAATAGCGTTATAAAGAAGAAGATCGCGAAATATAAGGGTTTTAATTAAGCTAAGGGTTTAATTAGATATAATTATAAGATAAAAGTTCGGAGTTTTAATATCGATCGCCCCGAAATTAATATTACTATCTTTCCTATATCTAAAAGCTAATATTCGAATTAAGCGTATTTAGATTTTCTATTAATTAATGCACCCGAGTTATTAAGTAATATCCTTTAAATTTAGCTTAATAACTTACGTATTATTATTAAGATTATTATTTATATTAATAACAAAACGAAAATTATGAATATCCGTAATTATTTAATTAAGATTATAATAAGCCGGGTTTATTTATCAAGGATTATAAAAAAAGTTATTAAGTTTTATAATTCCGAAATGCCTTACGGGAATTAAATTAACGCATACGATAAATTAAAGTAGCCTAATCGTTTTATCCGTATGATAATATTTATTATCGCTTTTGGATTAGGTATGTGTTACGGTTCGGGGGTACCGTGACAGCTCCAGTATATATGCAGCTGTACGCACCAGAATGATTGCCACAATTGCGATCATTCCATCGATTTTTTGCCCTGGTGGTGTAGCGGTATGGTGCAACCGTAACAGTATGGATATTCCGGATATTAGTCGAATAGTATAATAGGAAATACCGAAAACCTTTTTAATAAAGGATTTATGGTAACGATTTGGTTAAACGGTTTATGATTATAAGCAATTTAATATGGCTAGTTATAAACAAGTTATTTTATTTGTAGTTTATTGGGCGTTCGATAGGTGTAGAACTGAGCCGTTTACCGTAAAAAAGATTAAAATGGCGAAAAAAACCAATGTCCGATAAGTTAAAAAAGGTATTATTTATAAAAATATAAATATCTTAGTAGAAATCGACGGAGACGGCTTTGATAATAAAAACGACGATATGTAATTTATTGCGAACGATCCTAATTAGGACGAAATAGTTGTCGAATCTTAATTTTATTTTTCGGTTGATTAAGATAATTTTGGTATTGCTTATATACTTTCGAAATGGAGTAATTCTAATTTATAAAATAGGACGAAGAAAAAGTTTAAATGGTATGCGTTATTTAACGGCGAATATGTGCGGAAAACGATTTTAATATATTTAAAAAAAAAGACGAAGTTGTTATGTTAAAAAAGGACCGTAATAATTTTATTCCGGTTGGACCGTATTGCAATTTATGTACGTTTGATTTTATCCGTATACCCGAACCTTTAAATCCGAAAAGATTTATATGGAAATAACTAAAAGCCGGTTCGTTAAAAGGGGTTACTTAGGAAATAATCGAATACTGGTATAAATGACGGATAATGAACTGGGACGGGGTGATTTGGTCCTGATCAGTGTATAATTGAAGAGAGTATCACGATCGAGCCCGCGGTTCAAGAGATAATGAAGGCAACGCAAACTGTATTATGCGATGTTGAATCCATGTGTATGGCGATAATAATTAGTGTCTGGTCTTTCTGGGGTTGCGCCCAGCGAAAATTGAACCCCTAAAAATATATGACTGGTGATAATTAACTAATCGGTAAAGCCATATACCCGGCTCTACACCCTGCACCATTTTTACCTTCCTTTTTCGAGATAAAATCGTCCTTAATCTATCTTAAAAAATAAATGCTAACGTAATTAACTTTTAACGCTATAAGTAAAGAAATATATATAAAATATATTAATTAATTTAATTAATGCTTACGCGGCTTATCCTTTATCTTTCTTAACTTAGTAATTCGTTTTCGACGTTTCGCCAGTTTATCCCGTTATTTAGCCTTTTCTTTATCCTTTTAAGCTTTGTCCTGCTTTACCTCCTTTACGATCGAGTCCTTATATTTAGGCCAACCAAGCTAGCCTTATAAAAAATATGGTTCAGGTTACTTTCCTATAATTTAATATATATTTCCTAACTATTTATATGGTATATTATATTAACCTTTTATTATTACCCCAACTTTTTATTATTAAAGGGCGGTTATAATCTGTATTTCGGCTTAAATAATAGCTTTTTGGAAACCGGATGAGATTAAGTAATTTACGGCATAAAAAAAGAAAGCATAAATACTTTAAAGGCTTATCGTAACTAATTAATAAGTATATAAAGTTATAGGATAAAAGATTTAATAGCTAATATTGTAATTAGCGGATTATTAATTCTTTTAATTAATTACTTTATCGATCGTAATCGTTTATTTTTTATAAGACGAAATAATTAATCGGATTTTAGATTATCGGCCTTTTTTAGATCGTCGACTTCCTCTTTTAATAATGGAAATAAGGATTTTCTAAGCCATAATTTTCTAAGTTTCTTAATATTATTATCATTTAATTTTAAACTTAAGTACGTTTTAATTATGTTAGTTATTTTAAACTTAATAATAATTTTGCCTTATTTAATTAATTTATTTAAATTATTATTTTCTTATTTTAAAAGATTATACGTAATAATATAAAATACATAAACTATTTATAAACCGTAAATGTAATATTTAATCTAGGTAAATATCCTTACGATCGTTATATAAGCAGAAAAATTATTAACCTTTAACTTTATGTATGCCTTGCGGTATAATTATAGTAATAATTAAATACGGTTAATTATAAAGTAAGTATTAAATATTAACATTCGACGCTTTAATTGGATATATAATATATTAACTTAATAACCTTTAGGTCTTTTATTAATATAAAGTTTAATATAAATAATAAACTAAATATATTCTAAGTTTTTAATTTAAATTAATTCCGTAATTTTATTAGGGATATATCGGGTTTAGCCGTTACAAATTATTTTACCGGCTTTAATAATAACGGTTAAAATACTTTACGATATATCTAAAGCGATTAATTGTATAAGGGTAGTAATATATTAAGAACGTAAATAGGTATTATTTATTAAAATTATAAATATTTGCTATAAGGAAGTTATTACGGAGTTATGCCATTTTTTACTGGTTTAATAAAAGGATAGGGTAATATTTCTTTATAAACGTTTACCGTTTTAATTAAACGGATAAATAAGGATAATTCCATTAAAACAGATTTTCGGGGTAACCTGTTAAATAGGATAGAAAGTGGAATTATTATTATGCATTTTGCGAAGTAACTGCATTATGTTATCTTTTTTTTTTTTTAATATGTTGGCGATCTGGGCGAGTTTTTCGGAATCCGACGTATTTAGCTTTTTTAAGTTCCTATCCTTATTCTGGCTAATACACTTTTTAAATAATAACATAGTAATTATAAATAAATTAATTAAGGTATTAAGGTACGAAAATAATAATAGTTTATAATTTAAGGACTTCAACGATAATTAAAGATTATACGTAATATATAAATATGCAAGTATTAAAATATTAAGGTCGAAGTTATATAAATATAAAGAATCGTTAGGAATTAATAGCAACTTATGTATAAAACTAATTAAGTACGACGGAATTAATGTATTAATTTTCTGATTAACAAAAATATGCGTTAAGGAAATGGCAGAAAATTCCGTCTAATGTTATATGGGAAGATGTAATCGCCGTTACATACTTTAATTAATTATTTAAACTTATATTTCTTTTTTTCCCTATTACCATAGTAATTGTTCCCTTCTAACTATATCTTCCGAATAATATAAAATTTTGATATATATTTATTTATTCTTAAAATATTTAATTAATATTATCATCATAAACTCCCGTTAATTATCAAATCTATATAATACTTTAGGTTTTCGTAAAAGTATAAATCTTAATAAATTAATCAATTTAATAAAGGAATCGTCCATTAAAAAGTTATCCCGTCCAGGCAACAAGCAATCTGGTAATGCTTAACCTATTTTTTCCCGTATTAATCGGAACCTTTATAATTTCGATAAGATTTTCGCTATTTATCGTACAAATCTAATAACTTCGAATTCGTTATTGTTTTCTAAATTTTCAACCAAACGTATCGATAAGGCTTTAACTATTAATCGGGCTATTAAATCTCCATATAACTTTATTAATATTCACAAACCTTAAATTCCCATATACCGTCAGGCGCCTATCCATAACTTGGCTCCTATTTCTTAATAGAAATACCGTAATGCTGCAATTTTTTAAGATTATTTACCTTTTAAAACTTCTGTCATAAATAATCCATTATTAAAGATACCGTATTTATTACTATCGAATATCATACCATTAATCAAATTACCAACTCCGGGGCCGGATCCATTCATAAATATTATTAATTAACGATTAGTTAATTACAGGTTAATATTCTTAACTCCTTATATACCTGCTAATTTTCGACCTTATATTATAATCTCGTCCTTAATTTTATTAATTCCAATAAAACCTCGGATTATTAATCGGTTATCCGGTTTATTTTTTAATTTAAATCCATCTTAACTTCTTAAAATCGAACTTAATAATAAAAACGTAATAATTAAATTCTAAAGTAATTTTAACCGTATCGAACATATAATAATAAAACACCTTAAAATACGTATTTTTTCTATTTAGTACCTATCTTAAGAAAATAGTATTAATTAAATATAAATATTCGAAACCATATTAATTAGCATTATTAATAACCTTATTAAAGGTCGGTACCATAAATAACGAATTATTAAAAATGATTTCTGGGCCGTAACGAGTACTTAATTTAATATTATTATTATGCTGGCTAATTAAGAAAAAAGGTTTTCATTATATCCTATATACGATAAAATTATTCGAGATAAACTTATAAGCTTATTTATAAATTTATTATCTAAAGATTTTCGGTATATTATCAACTTATTTATTTAAGTATTTAAAATACCTAACTTCATTTTATATAAATTATGCGAACGACGACATAAAGGTTTTAAATAGCCTGATTAATATAATATATTCCTATTCTTTAAGTATTAATTAATCCCCGGATTTTATAAAAGGTTTTACGGTAATTATATCGGGTTTATCGAAAGTTATAAATATATATTCCGGAATAATCGATTCGATTATTTAAAAGGTAAATGCTTGCGGTTTTTTTAAGCTAAAAAAGATATCCGTTTAGCGGTTTATTTAATTATTAAAATATTCGATAAAAACCGCTTTCGTTTAATAATTAAAGAATATATTTTTAATCCTTAATATTTAACATAAACCCGGTTTTTTAAGTTTGGAACTATTAATTAGTTATAAAGAAATATAGGCGTTATATAAAATAATCGTAAAAAAGGTAATAAAAACCCAAGGAAAACGTTTTATTTTTAGTTTTTCTTAATTAATTTCGTTAATCTTTTCCATTCGTTTAATCAATTTATTTCGGATATTTTATTATCGTTTATAATTACGTAACCTTTTAATTAACCATTAAGTATTTAAACCTTAATATTAATTCTTATAAGCTTTAAGGTTTTAGGTTACCAACGTTTAAATAACTTAACTTTCGCAATATTTAAAATATTTAACATAATATCGTTTAAATAATTTAATAATAACTTCGTTTAATCGTTTTTATATAAATCGATCGGCTTTTAATATGCTTTTTTATTTTTTATAAATTGCTTTAATTTATTAATAACGAAAATCCTTTATAACTTCGTTCCATTAATTTCCTTTAAGCAATAAATACCTGAATTATTATTCTTATTAATTAAATACGGTCCAATTTAACGGTATTTTAGTTTTATATCTTTAAATATATTAATATATCCTAATATATCGTACAAAAACACTGAATTATTTACTTATAAAAATTTATCTTTTATTTTTTTTCTGTAAATTTAAGAGCTTTACGTTTTTAGTGGTTAATCATTTCGGTAACTTTAATTATATTCTTAACCTTTTTTTTAATAATTAAATTCTTTATATAATTAGATTTTCCTTTAAAATATTAAAATCCTAATTTATAATATGTTAAGTTGGTAATATTATTTCGATCAGTAAAATTATTTTTTAACCGTATAACAATTCGTAAGAATTAAAATTAAAACCTTTAACGGTTATGTTATCGGCAAAAATCATTTTCGGTAAAAGCTTAACCCATCCTTTGTCAATGTTATTCGTCGTTTTTATTAAACCTTTAACGATCAGGATATATCTTTTTTCGATTAGACCTTATCCCAAGGTAGCATACTTAATTTTAACCTTCCTTTAAATTCTAAAAGCATTACAAGCTTTAATAATTTCGCCCTTATTCTTAAAATTTCCATTTATCTTAACCTTAATCGGAATATTATATCGATAAAAAATATATTCGTTTAAAAAGTTATTAATTATAACCGATATAACTAAACGTAAAACCTTAACTTCCAAATAATTAAATAATTCGTATTTAACCTTAATAATAACCTCATAATTATTATTATTAAATATAAATTGCATATTAATTATGCAAATAGTAATTATGTTAATAAATTTAAAAAAAAAAGCCGTAACTTTTTTCGAAATGCTAATTAACGGCTTTCTCGCATTTTAGATACGTAAATACCGCTTTTCGAATTTGTTCATATATTCCGCGTTAATAATAAAAAGCTATTATGCGCCGATAAATCGAATCTTATCCTTTATAACTGTAATCTTTATAATATTACCTAATTATCGTATATTACTTTGGTTATTTATTAACCATTTTACGGGTACCGTATTGCTTATTTACCTTACGCTAGAAAATCCAGTCCTAAATAAAATAATTTAAAGCTTCGGCCTTAAAAGCCGTTTTTTTTCTTTTCGAAACGTTTCGTAATCGATTAAGAAAATTTAATATCGTTAAAAATCTTGCATACTTTTATAATTCCTTAAACTAATTTTTAATAAAAAGTTCTTACTTTTAATCCGTCGTAATAAATATCGTAACTATATTAATTAAAATAAAATTAAGCCGAATAACGTTTAATTAAATATTAATAACATTATTAACCTTTCCCTTTTATTAATTATTTAACGCGTTAAAGGCTTTAAGTAACTTTCTCGATAATCAGTCGGCGGCTATATTCTTCTTATTAGGAATATATTTAATTTCGAAGTTAAATATCTTTATTTATCTAACTTGACGGATAAAATCTGCTTTAAATAAAAAGTTTATCGAATTATTAATTTAAGGAATTAATATTTTAACGTCGGTTTTTAACGTAAATCGGATTCCATAAATATAATTTCGAAATTTCTTTAAGATTTTAAAAACGGCTTAATATTTTAACTTACTAACGTCGTCGTAATTTAACTTAATACCCTTTTAAATATCACTTTTAAAATACGCGGGATATTTAATTTTATTAATTATTTATCCGAAAATACCTTTAAAACTTTTTTTATTCGTATTTATCCTTATAATAATTTTCCTTATTATAAGGTTATAATTTAAGGTAATTAAGGTTAAAGTTATCGTAATTACTTTTTTAACGTTTTTTATAACTTTGTTTTAATTAAAACCTTAAACGAAAGGTTAATTTTTCCGAAATAACTTTTTAAAAGGCTTAACCTTTATGGTAAAATACGTAACAAAAATCCAATAATAAACCATAATACCTAAAAAAGCTTTAACCTCCGAAACGTTTTTATATAGCTAAATTTCCAGGATCTTTTTTACTTTAATTATATTTAAGCGGTAATTATTTATTCTATAAAAAAGTCCAATTATAACTATAATTTTTTAATATTATTAAAACTTTTTCATATTAATTAAAATATTAGCAAGCTTATAATTAAGTAAGGTTTTGTTAATCTTAATAATATACTTATAAACAAATCGTCGAATCCCTAGAAAAGTCTTTTCGTTATCGTATCTTATTTTCGGGCCATTAATTTTAACGTCGTCGATAAATAGGCGAATTATGTTAGGTATTAAATCGTTTAAAATCCTTCCGACCATACGACAAAAATATGCCATAAAGTTGGTAAACTTTATAAGTATACTGGTATACCTAAATAATCTTAAAAATATTACGAAAATGGTTAGATCTTTGTTAACCGGCATTAACATAACCTGATCGTAATTTAAAAAAAGAAATCCACTAAATTAATTAAAAAGTACATGGTAAAATCCGCGGAAAATTCGTTACAGTTTTCTGGCATAAAAGCGTTTCGTAAGGTAATAACATTTAGCTTTATTACAAAGTTAATTAGTTGTAATCCATTATTTCTTTTCTGCATAAAAAACCAAACGTTTTTATACGCGGTATAAAATTATTCGAATATTTCTTTTTATATTCGTATTCGTAATATTTCGATTAGTTTATTTTTAAAGTTAACCGGTATAATTATGCCTTTAGTTTGTTACGCTTTATAAAGGATTATTCGGATCTTATAATTTGGTACGATATTGGATTTAATCTTGCCATATTTTTATTAATCCTAGGTTAAGGTAGTCTTTTTACGAAATAATATCTTTTTAAAAAAAGTTTTTTCCGTACGGATAAATTTATCGCCTAACTAATTAAAAAAGATATTAGCCCTTTTTTTATAAGTCGGGTTTTTTACGGCATGGTAATGAATCTGGGAAATAAGGTAATTAACGGAATACCAGGTTCGTCGGGGTTTTTTTCGCTTTAATTAATAATTCGCTAAACTTCCTTAAGCTTTTTAACCTTTTAATTTAAGTTTTTAAAAAATATCGATTTATCGGGTAGTACATTATCGATAAAACTTACCTTTTTCTATTTCGGCTTATATATCGTATTAATTTGGACGGTACGATTTATATTAACGTTTTCTTAGATCTTTTCTTACAAAATTACGTATAAGGCGTATATAAGTTCTTTATCGCTAAATTATCCTAATACCGTATTTCCAGGTTTTAGTTAATCTTTTATAACTTCTTAAATAATTATCGGATTTTAATTAACATAAATATTATTAATCGAAGAAACATACGGACCCGTAACGTATTTATTTATTTTTTCGCTTATAAACTTACTTTCGCCAGTAAAGCGGCTTATAATTCTACCGGCTTTTCTTTTTTTAGCTTTTTTTAACGCGGATATTATAAATAATCCTTCCAGTTAAAATTAACGGGATAATAGTTTTTATCAGACCAAACTTTAAAGTCTTTTCTATTACTTCCGGGTTTATATTAAATATCATTTTTAATTTAGCTATAACGTTAAATTTAAGTATTAACGGTTATATAACGAAATAATCGTTAACGATAAATATAAGGATAATAATTAATCGGCCAACTAGCTAAATAAATACTTTAATAATACTTTCGAATAAAATCCTGCTTTGCGAATTAAAGCCCATAAATAATATTCGTATTTATCGTATTATTAATTTATATCATTTAACGTATAAGGCGATAATAATACTTGATTCGGCTTCTATATCGATAATTTTACTAATTAAATCTTTACCGCCTTTATAACCTATCTTAATTATAAATCTAAATAACGGGGTAATATATTTAACCGGGTTATATTATTATACCGATAAAACTTTTACCTTTTGTTAAATTTCTAACTTATACCTAATATTTATAATTAAAATCCTAAATGTTTTTTTTTGCTTTTGAAGATTCGGATCCTTTTATTTTAACCTCGGTTATTTTAATCGTCTTTTTGCTTTTACGACTAAATATTTCCAAAATTTTAATAACCATGAAATTCTTAAAAGCTTTACCGAAATCTAAATAAACATTTATTAATTTCGACCAGGTAATTTCGAACTTTCTTTTAAAGTTTTTACGGCTTTTCTTTTCTTAAAACTTAACGACATATTTATTAATTAAACCTTTATAATTAAAAATGTTATCGGTTTAAATAATATTATTTATTTAAGTAATAATAAATATTTATATCGTATTATTTATTTAAATAACGTTATTTACTTAAATAATTAGCTCGATATTATAAAATAAAGATTTTTTGTATATTAAGTTATTATTATCGGTTTTGTTTTTTTTTCGTACCGTTATTAAACTTCTTTTTTACTTTCTTAATGCGTTTAACCATTATAACGTTAATAAGTATAGCAAGCTGATCAAAGTCGTCGACCTTTACGGTCCGGATTTCCTTTAAATATCGGGTATTTTTATTTTCGACAGGGTTATTTCATAGCCAGTTACGTAAAGGTACCTTTTTACAAAACAGCTTTCCGTTTTTTCCGATAAAATAAGTTATATTAATCTTAATAATACGGTTTTAATTAATAGTAAAATTATATCGGAACGGCTTTAAAATTTATATAAGTTTCGAAAAATTAATAAAAGTAATGGGGGTATTATTCGAATTAGTTTTAGGCGATTTCCTGCCTTTATAAATATCGTTTCGCCGATTAAAGTATCATATTTTTTTCTTAAAGCGATTAAGAAAACCCGGTAAGTTATAAATTTATGTTAAACCTTTTTTTCAGATCGGAATCTTCTAATCGATAATTTGGCTTTTAAGGACCTAAGGAAACTATATTATACTTAACATAACTTAATTATCAAATATTTTTAAGTAAATCGTATATCCGTTATCGTTAAATAAAATTAGTTTTATACTTTTTATGTTCTTAAATAAACGGCATTTATTTATGTTATATCTAGGTTTTAAATAAAATCATTAAGTACTATAATTAAAATTGCCATATCGTTTTTTTCGACCTAAGTAACTGCCTTAATAACCTTTACGACCTTAATAACCATTTTGGTTACGGTAAAAGCTTAGTTAACTAAAATTATCCGGTTGGAAACTTATTATATTAATCGAAAGGTTAATATTATAACTGCGAACTTAAGGTACCTTTTGTCCCGGCGGAATATAATACTGTAAATTTTAAGCAATTTTTCGGTTACGCGTCTTTTTTTTTTTAAATACCTTTAAGTTTTAAATTTATTAAGCTTGGGTAATTGTTAAGTCTTATAATATATTCGTAATTTCGGATACTTAATTAATTTTATACGTTAATATTTATTGCGGTTAAAGGTTTTTTTATCGTTATTATTTAAGTTATTAAATTAAATAAAACCGGTCGTTATTTTTATAGTCGATATTAAAGCGGACGTTTCTTTATTATCGGTTACGGCCTTTATGTTTAAGTAATTTAACCTTATTAAAAACCTAATCTTTAATTAATATCGACGCATTATCGTAATTTATTACATATAAATCTTCAAACTTTATAAAAGAATTATTAAGAACCTTTTCGAAATAACCGGCAGATAATCCTTTTAATAAGCTTTCCGTATATTTGTCCTTATTAGCTATTTTTCCGTTTAGCTTAAACTTTTCTAGAATATTTTTTACCTTAATAATATATTTTAAATAATACTTATAAACTTAATTATGTTTATTACGTTAAGTTTATTTCGTTAAAACCTTTAATCGGTTTTTAATAATTCGGATTTGCTTTAAGTTTTATAACTTAAAGATTTTTAAGATAATTTTAATAATATCGTTTTATTTAGTAAATCCTTTAATAACAGCCTTAATTTGGTCCTTTATATTAATATTATCCGTTCAAAAAGGTAGTTTAGCAATTATCTTAAATTCCGTTAACTTATATTTCTTAAATAATTTATTAACCCTTTTAAGTTAATCGGTAGTTCTAATTTTAAAGAAGCGAATATCCGAAAAGGCAAATAAGTCCGTGAAAATCATTAAGGATAAAAGTCGGTTTATAAAATCTTTTAAAAAGCCGTATCCTTATTAATTAATTTATTTAAAAGGTTCAGCGTTTAATGTTAATACCGTAAGTTTTATAAATAATTTTAAAAACTTATAAAATTATGTAATTTTTATTTTTGTAAGGTTTTAATCGAGATTTTAAAAATTAGTTAAAAGTTCGAATCCCTATTAAGTTTTAAGGATTTAATCGGATTATTTAAAGGCTTTTCCTTATTAATTTTATTTTCGTAAGGGTTTTTTATCGATCGGTATTAAATAATAATATTTAAAGCAGGATTTTGATTTTTTTTTAAAAATAAGGAATTCCGGTATAAGTAAAAAATCTTTTTATCGTTTAACTTAAGTAATAATTTTAAAAAGTTTTAACGGGTTTTTAAGAAATTTGTTAAAACCTATTTTAAATTAATTAAATTTATTAATCTTAAAATCATTCGAGTTTTCAAACGCCGGGTTAACGGAAATATATTTAGGTATAAGGTAAATAATTATCCGTAATACTTATTTTAACTGTATTTTCTTTTTTCTTTATAACAAAAAAATAAGTAGCCTTTTCTTTTTATTATTTGTCCTAACGGTTTTATCTTAATTAACGTATCGTTTCTGGCTTATATTAAACTGGGCCTTTTTCAGCTTACTTATTAATACCTTTATTATTAACTTAAATGCTTTAGTATTAAAGTTAATTAAAAGTAATAAGTTTTAAATAATACTTTTTAGTAATAACTAAATAAGATAATATTTAATTAACGTTAGTAAGGTTCAAAATATATTATTTATTATCTTTTCCTTAATTTCTTTTCGTTCTTTTTTTTTATCCGTAATATTAATAGTTTTATAACCTTAATCCTTTTTTTACTTAAATTCGCAACTTACTTTATATCGTTAATCTTGTCGTCGGTCCCATTATTTAATTAGTTAAAATCCGAATAGTTACGTCGTTAGTGACGTAATTATAATTTTAATAACCTTAATCCAAAATATTTCGTAATTTTAATTTTATTACGTTAATATTTACATAACATAATTTATCTTTTAAATTAAGTCATCGGTTTAAAACTTAAATAATTAATTTATATTCCCCAATTAATTATTTTTTATGTTTATATTTATTTATTATCTTTCGAATAAAGTTATGTTTTAAAATAAAGCATCGTAATTTTAACTTAATAATTCTTTTATTAATTATAAAAAAAATCGCGGCGTTATCGTAAGACCTTGTCCTTTTTTTAATCGTCGAATTCGCGTATCGTTATCAAATCGTTATCTTCGTAATCGTAACCGTAATCATAATTAAGATCGCGTTTTAATTAGGACATTATCCTTTCCGTTTAATAATTAAAAATCGTAAGTTGCCTCGGCAGCTAATTAAAGTCATTTTCCTTGCATTAGCAGCTAAATAAATTGAGACGGGGTGATTTGGTTTTGATTAGTATATAATTAAAGAGAATGTTACGATCGAACCCGCGGTTTAAGAGATAATAAAGGTAACGCAAACTGTATTATGTGATGTTGAATCCATGTATATAGCGATAATGATTAGTGTCTGGTCTTTCTGGGGTTACGCCCAGCGAAAAATGAACCCTTAGAAATACATGACTGGTGATGACTAATTGATCGGCAAAGCCATGTACCCGACTCTGCACCCTGAACCATTTTAATAAACGAGTTGTTTTTTGCGTGGTTATTTCCGCTTGACGGCAAAGGAGCAAAGTGGACGTTTATTCTTATTAACTTTAAACGGTTTTTGTTTAATACGTTTCCGACCAGGTTAAATAAAGTTAAAGGTTTTTATTTAATCCCGAATATAATTAGTTTAATTAAAGCGGTTTCCGGGTTTAATAAATGGTAGTATTAGGACGTTTTAAAAGATCATCTTTTTTTACGCTTTATTTAATTTACGAAAAAGCCGTTCTTTTTATTTTATAAAAGGTACGGGAAATTTTTCGTAGATGGCGGAATTCGCTTAACCTGAAGTAACGGTATTATATCCCCATGCTTTAGACCGATTCATATAAGGTACGTACTATTATTACGTTATAAGCTTAATAGACGTCGGAAAGAATCGTAAAGCCGCCGTAAGCTGCGCGCGGTTTTAATTAAGGTATGCCTTATATAACCGTTCGGTTTAAACTGGTCGTTAAGAACTTGATTATAATCTTAATTGTTTAAATATTAATTCCGTCTGCGATTTATATATTTTCGCGATTTATGGTTGTAAACCCGGTTATCGTGACGCCCGTATCCGTATGCGTAATTCGCAATATTTTAAATCGTTTTAATTAAGAGCCGCCTTTATTTTTATTATTTGTAACGTCGGCTTAAGGCCCACATTTTTTTGATGTTTCCGATTTACCGGAGCCGCCTTCGTTACCGTATTTATATTCGTATAGTTCGTTTATTTTTATATCGTTACCGGAGTCGCCGGTATCATCAAAAGACGATAATACGTAACCGGACGCTATAAATAATGTATCGGAAAATGGAGCCAACGTAGCAGTTTTTATTAAGGTTATAAAGTTACGCGCTAGAAGCAAACGGTTCTTATCCGATAATAGTAATAGTCGCGATATTAAATAGAAAATTAAGAAACGAAACCTGGCTGGTTTTGATCGGGAGGGATAACGAATTACGCGTTCGGTTTCGAAGTGGAGTTAAGGTCGTTAATAGGTAGGGTATATTAAAGGTTAAGGCGGACGTTCTAATTCTTTGCGGCTTTTGACAGTGTATTTTTAAGTTCGTTAAAATAAGGGATATTATAGGTATATTTCGTTAGTTTACTTACGTCCTCACGAGATGAGCGTCGCGATATATTAAAGGTCGAAGCGGACGTTTTAACTTTTCGCGCCTTTTGACGGTATATTTTCGAGTTTGCTAAAGTAAAGGATGTTATAGGTATATTTTATTAGCTTACCTACGTCCTTACGGGATAAGCGTTACGATATATTAAAGGTTAAGGCGGACGTTTTAATTTTTCGCGGCTTTTAACTGTATATCTTCGAGTTCGTTAAAGTAAGGGATATTATAGGTATACTTTATTAATTTACTTACGTTTTTACGGGATATAAAAGTTACTTTAAACTCCGAAATTATATCCCTTTTATGTTAAAATAATTTAAATATATGAAAAAGCAACTAAGTAATACGAATAATATTATTAATAAATTTCTTACTTATTATATTCGTTTTATTAATTTTAATTTTATTATGTAATTTATAAATATTAGTTTTTTTAATCCGAATGAATTATATGTTATTACGGATATATAATAAACCTTATAAACTGGAAATATTAACGAATTTTAATATAACGAGTTATAAATTATAATTTATTATATCTTTTAATTTACATCCCTGAATTTAGAATACCGAATTAATATTTTTTAAATGTTACTTTTTAATCGTTTTTTTCGAATTTATCGTATCAGTTTTTAAAATATTCCCATTTTTTAACTCTTAAAGTACCTTAGCTTAAGTTAATTAATTAACGTAAGGGATCGATTATACGGGTAAATAAATAATATAAATAATTTTTAATTAATATTAAGGAGGCTATTTTTTCACCATAAGTATAACTATTCCGATATCCGCTTCTTTTTAAGTAACAGCTCAAGATATCTAGGATTCCGGTTTTATAATAAATCCGGAGTTTTTACGTTTTATAATTGTATTTTCCCGTAACCGTAAATGGTATCCTTTAAAGCCGGCCTCTTGCCATTTTTTTAAGGTTTACCGCGTACGTTAAAGTTTTTTAATTAAAGATTTTAATAGTTGCGGTATTTTTATAATAGTTAATTTAAAGTCCTAATTAATATTTTCGGATCCCCGTTATATATTTCGTTACGGTTTTAATAAAGATTTTGGTAATAATAAGTTTATCGAGATAAATAATTTCGTCGAAACCTTAAATAAATCGTTTGTTAATAGGTATTTTGGTAAGTACCTTAAGTTAAAGTTTATTAATATTTCCGGTTACGGTTTTTGAAATTCTTTTCTTTAAAATATAAAATTTATAAAAATATGAAATTTAAATTATTTAATATTAAATTATTTCTTTTTTAATGTAATTAAGATAACGAGTAAATTTCGGAATTCTTTCATGTCGGAATCCTATATACATAAACGAAAAGTCGGATATAATAAATAATCATTAAAGGTTTTAACGTTAATACCGAATATGTTACGATACTTATAAAATTAATTTTTATACATAATACTTAATTCGTTAAAAGTTTATAAATAAAGGGGGATTCTTTTTTCGCTTAATATTATAAAGATAATATCTATATAATATATATTATAAAAGGTTCTATGATTTTATAATTTTAGTTAAGATTATAAAATAACTATATTTTCAATATTATTTATATTATAGAAATTATTATTATTTATAAACTTCCGGAAACGATAAACGGCCCGAATTATACATTTTCTTTAAATAAAATACGGTAACTAAATTTATATTATAAAAAATACCTACTTTACGATTTTAAAAAGTTATTATTTAATAATTCGTCATTTTTAATTCGTTGACTTTACGGCTATATTTTAATATAACAAAAGAAACGAATAATACTATATATTATTATATAATTTCGTTTTCCGGTAGTAAAAATTGCCTTTGGATATTATTAATATATATAAATACGTCTTTTATTAATATTTTATAAATTATATAAATATAATTAAGGTTTTTAAATATTTATTTAAATACGATTCCGATATTATTATGGGTAGGATATCCGTTAAAATTCATATAACTATAAACAAATTACGCTTTTATACATATATTAATAAACCCTATTTAATTAAGGTCTTAAAGTATTATAATCTTATCGAATATTTATTTAAAAACATAATAGAATAATTTATTAATTAACGTAAAGTTTAAAAAGATAATATATATAATTATAAGGGAAATAAATAAAATAATGCCGTAATTAATATAACTTATATTAAACGTTAACCTGGTAATATTTATATTATTATATATATTCCAGTTTTTTATTAAATCGTTATATTATGTTAAAATACGGTTATTATATTCCGTTTTATCACACGGTAATAATTGTATTATAATACCTGCATAATATGAAGTATTATCGTAAAGGTATTTATAAATAATAAATCTGGGAATATAATAAGCTTACCGGTAATATTTTTGGCTAATTAAAACGAAAAATGATAACTTAAGATATAAAATGTAATAAACGGGTAAACTTTGTATATTAAATAATATCCGGAAGGGATTATTAATTTTTGTTTTAAAAAAAACGTTTTATAATACACTAATGGTTCAAAGCTATCCGTGCGCCCACCTATTTCTCACCAAAACATAGGTTTTTCAACTTATTATAACAAGTCGTATAAAAGTAATAGAAATATCGGAGTTGTATAGTTATATAAATCATTATATATATTATATATGTTTGCTATCTATCCTTCTTTAAATAACGTCCCTCGTGAATGGCACATTGGATATTAACTGGTAAGTGTATTTTCCATTGGAAAAGCTTAAAACTCTATGGAATAATAGTTATATTCAGCTTTTAATAGCGATAAAGTATAACGGCACAGTGAAACTTATAATATTGTTTAAAATATAATAATTCTAAGTAAACCTGCGTCGTAAAATTCATTTTCTTTAATTTATAATCATTTTCTTATGATATTATAATTGGGGTAAACGTGGTATGTTTCGGTGAGAAATAGGTGGGCGCACGGATAGAATTAATCCATGAGTGTATATAAATAAAGCTTATAAATAATCCATAAGTTATAAGACAATCTAAAAATAACATATATAATTAAAATCAATATAGATACGAAATTTAAAATTATATAATTATAAATATATAAATTATACGAACCTTTTTTTTTATAAATTACTTAAAGTAATTTATAAAATTCTTTTACTTAAATATATACCGCATATAATTATTATAATTACTTAATATATAATTAATATTATTTATTTTAATCTAACCTACCTTTATTCCGTATACCTTTTTATATCTTCTTATATTATAATAGATAAAATTAACGTACTTATATTATTTAATATTTAAAATATTTATTATACAATATATCTTTAAGTTTTTCGTAATATCATAAAATATACTCGACTTTAATAATATATTAAAAGCGTTTTTTAAAAATCCTGTCCATAATATACCTTAAATATACCCGGTAAATTCTAAATCTTTTATTAAGCATATTAAATTTGCCAATAATATTACTAAAAATAATTTAAAAATAGATAATAAGATCTTAAATTAATGAATAATTCAAATTATTACCAAAATAACCCGTAATATAATATAATTTAAGGCCTTATTTTAATTAAATAATATTTAACCGTTTTAAAATTTAGGTCGTACCTTATAAAAAGTACATATTATACGTAACCGATTTTAAATATTAAATTGATACTATAAAATTATATTAATATAAGAAAAAACTGGAAAAATATAAATACCTTATATTTTAACATTAAGTCGACCGTATGTTAATTAAGTAAGTCTTCCGATTAATAATAATTTTTAAACTTAATAACATTATAAAAAGCTTATATTATAAATATGATTTTTTATTTTTATAAAATTTGGCATTTATATAACAGTTAAATGTTAATATTATCGTTCGGGATATTTTAAAATATAACGGTTAATAAAATAAAATTTACGTTATAACGAATTATGCGGGCTTTATAAGTTATTAAATTATAAATTTAATTAAAGATAATTAATTAATTATGGTTTTCGCAATTTAACGAAAAAAAAATTATAAACCGAATACTTTATAAATAATACGAAAAAAGGTTTATAACTTTATATACCGGACCAACTAGCTAAAAGGTATATATTATATAGCCGTTTTATAAATGCTATAATTTACAGGATTATACCGGTAACAAATATGGAAATTACGTATAAAAACGTGGTAAAAAATGTTTATACGTAATCTTAAATAAAAGGTATTATTATATAACCCGAATAAAACTTTCCAGGGAAACTTAAACCCGGATATAACGCTTAAAACGAAAATAATTTTAGGTTTATTAATATAAATAAGCTTATTAATAAATAAATTATAATAACTTTCGAAAAAAAGTAAAAATAAAGATAGAAATTATAAAAGATACGTAAAAGCGTTAATTAATAAGTTAGTTATATACGAAGTACATAAGTTAATATAAAATTATGCAATATATTTAACTATAAATAATACGATATTATTAATACGTTAATTAATTTTAATACGAAAAAGTTATATAATATTACTATAAATAAAACTTTCGAATTAAAAAACCTTAATTAAGATTATATAAAATAATAAGTTATATTAATATTATTATTAAATCCTTATATGAATTATAACAAAATATAAGAATAATAAGAAAGTAAAAAACTATATTAACGGTTCGTTTTCGTTTAATAAATTCTTATTTTATTTATCCGATAATGACGTAAAGAATAACGGATAATTCTAATTAAAATTATTTACCGAATTATTTATAATTTATACCATAAGATTATAACTTTTTTCCGTATATAAAATATTACGATTGTCCGAAACTAACTTATTTTTAATAAATCCGGTATTAAAAATTACGTAAGTAATTACGTTAAAGTTATTTATAAGTTAATTTTCCTTTTTTATTATATTTAATTAATTAAGTTTATTTTCGTTGTTAATAATAAATAGGGTATCGTTAAAATTAATAAACCTAACCTTTATAACTTTCTGGTTTACGGCTAAAATATTTTCCAATTTCGAGTTATTTTTTTTAACCTAAGATAAATATTTTTTAATAAATTAAAAATTACGAAACAAAAGCTATAAACGTTCGAAAATTTCCGGACGAAAATTTTAAATAATATAATACCTATCTCGCAAAAAAGCATAACGCGCATAAAATTCGCGTTAAAGGAAAATACGGTACTTAATTAAAAACGAATTTCGGACAAAGATAATATTAATATTATATATACTGTTTTTTAATCGGCGGAGTTCGCTAATAAGTTATAAGTTATAATATTCGCTTTTTCGATTAAGTACTTTTTATATTTCTTTCCTAAATTTTATAAAAGTTAAATTTAATATTAAATTTAAGTTTTTAAATACGTAATTTAATATTATAAAACGTAATATTTAATTAAAGTAAAGTATTTTTTTGCCGTAATTACTTTAACCAGTTTTATAAAAAAACCTATAATATCGATATTAATTATTTAATATAAATAATGTCGTTATAACGTATAACATATAAAAAGCATAAATAAATTTAAGCTTTTTAAAAGAATTAGTAATAATTTCGGAATTCTTTATCGATAAAAATTACATTATTTAACGGTTAATTATTATTAATAATCGAATCGAAAAAGTGTTTATTTTATAAAATATTATCCGTATTAAAAATATAACCGGCCTTATAATTAGCCGATAAAAGGATTTCTTCCGGGGCGTTTTAATTAAAATTACGTTATTTAAAACGTAATATACGTTAATTATATTCCCGAATTAAAAAATAAAATATTTATAAATTATTTATTAAGTTATTTATATTACCAAATAACGTATTAATAATAAATAATAATAAGAAATCTTCGTTAAATAAACCTTTATTTATTAACGTATTTTAATTAAGATTTCGTAATATTTTCCTTATTTACTTAACGTAATTAAAATATTTCGAAATTATATTATACGTAATAATCTCGAACTTAACGACGGTTAACTAAAAATATATATATTTAATAAACTTGATAAATTAAGTTTTCGAAAAGAGATTTTTAATCCATTTATTTTTAATAATTCCGCATAACGTCCCACACCTATAAACGGAACATACCTATGAGCGGGACACTTTTTGGCACCTCGCAACAACAAATTCAAATAACTTAATCACAATACGTCCAATTAATTTAAATCAAATGTATTTTCTTTCGTAAACCGTATTTATAACTTTCCAACAAGTGCACGCATTATATCAAGGCTTATTGCGGACGCCTTATTGCCATTCTTTTTTTCTAACCGTCTTGCGACCGCTACCTCCAGCAGCTATCAACAGCATTTTTTTGCCACCACTTTTTGTGCCGGCCAAAAAAACTTGTTTATGTATTATAATAAGTTTTTTTCTTATTTTAAAGATTTATTTTAATCGTTTAATTGCGCAAAATCGAATTGTTATTCCGACAAGTCCTGTAATACTGCGATACGCCTTACGACGCGCCCCGCGACGCGCCCCGAAACGTACCCCATAACAAGCCTTACAGCCTTGCCCTATAGCCTTGTAACGCGCCTTTTAGCAAAGTTTTATAACCTTCCGATACGACGTATTTTGCGAATATCTTCTACGTATTAAAGCCGGATAAGAAACGCTTGCGTATATAGGTTAGGAATTCGGTTAATAATCGATTTTCTGTCGGTCGGCTTTAGTACTTTCGAAATGAAGGTAATATTGGCCTGGACGCGTCAAAAGGTACCCGGTCACATAAAGGTTAAAAGGAAAAAATAGCAATACAACATTCGCAATAAGCCTTAATATAATGCGTACATTTGTTAGAAAGTTATAAATATGGTTTGCGAAAGAAAATATACTTGATTTAAATTAATTGGACGTATTATAATTAAGTTATTTGAATTTGTTGTTGCGAGGTGCCAAAAAGTGTCCCGCTTATAGGTGTGTCCCGTTCATAGGTATGGGACGTTACGTTAAATACTTGTTTTATAGATAATCCGTATTAATCACATAAATTTTACAAAATAACATAAATATACGAATATTATATATATAAAAAATAAAAAGTTCGAATAAATAAAACTTCGGCGATTTTTAATACAATTACGTTATTTTATTTAAAAATTAATAATTTACTTTTAAAATTATTTACGTTATATGCATTTTGTCGATATTATTAAGTTAATAAATACGTATAAATATAAGCAGGAAATTTTTTATATATAAAATAAAATAAGAACAAAAAGAAGCTACCGCTTTTTATTATATAACTTAATTACTTCAGCTTAATTAGCTTATATTTTTCGGATATAACTAATTATTTTTTAATTTTTATAAATAAAATAAAAACGATTCGAAAATTTATAAAATTATTTTTCTTTAAAACCGCATAACGTCCCACACCTATAAACGGGACACACCTATAAGCGGGACACTTTTTGGCACCTCGCAACAACAAATTTAAATAACTTAATTATAATACGTCTAATTAATTTAAATCAAATATATTCTTTTTCGTAAACCGTATTTACAGCTTTCCAACAAATATACGTATTATATTAAGGCTTATTGCGGACGCCTTATTGCCATTTTTTTTTTTAACCGTCTTACGACCGTTACCTCCAGTAGTTATTAACAGCATTTTTTTGCCACCACTTTTTCTGCCGGCCAAAAAAACTTGTTTATGTATTATGGTAAGTCTTTTTTCTTATTCCAAAGGTTTGTTCTAATCGTTTAATTGCGCAAAATCGAATTGTTATTCCGACAAGTCCTGCAATACCGCGATACGCCCTACGACGCGCCCCGCGACGCGCCCCGAAACGTACCCCATAACAAGCCCTACAGCTTTGCCCCACAGCCTTATAACGCGCCTTCCAGCAAAGTCCTATAGCCTTCCGATGCGACGTATTTTGCGAATATCTTCCACGTATTAAAGCCGGATAAGAAACGCTTGCGTATATAGGTTAGGAATTCGGTTAGTAATCGATTTTCTGTCGGTCGGCTTTAGTACTTTCGAAATGAGGGTAATATTGGCCTGGACGCGTCAAAAGGTACCCGGTCACATAAAGGTTAGGAGGAAGAAATAGCAATACAGCATCCGTAATAAGCCTTAATATAATGCGTGCACTTGTTAGAAAGCTATAGATACAGTTTGCGAAAGAGAATACACTTGATTTAAATTAATTGGACGTGTTGTGGTTAAGTTATTTGAATTTGTTGTTGCGAGGTGCCAAAAAGTGTCCCGCTCATAGGTGTGTCCCGTTTATAGGTGTGGGACGTTACTTTTTTTTAAAAAAACGATAAACGTTATAAATATTTTTAATAATACTTTCGTTTTAATTAATTATATTTAATAAAATCGAACGGTATTTATTATATAATAAACGTTTTAATTTTAAAAAAATCTGAAAACTTTTACTTATTTTATTTATAAAACGTATTAATAAAAATAAGAAATAAATTCCAGATAATGTTAATTACGAATTAACGGAAAATATTTAATAATATTAAATATTATTATCATATTTCGTAAAACCATTTTATTTTATAATATTAACTAAAACGGAATATAAATTATTTTACCTCTTTTTAAGGATAGGGCTATAACGGCGTGTAAAAACGGTAATAAAATTCCGTATAACGGAACTATATTAAAACATTATATTACGAACATAATTTTAAATATTAAAATTATCGTACTAAAACATAATATTACCTTGTTATACCTAATTATAAAACTTAACTTATTTTAATTAAAACGATATTATTACATAAAATGTAACGTAATTATCTTTATTACTTTTAATAACCGAATTACGTTTTTATTTAACGTAAAATAATGTTTATAAATATCCAGTTTCCTTAATATATCGATTTTATTTATAATAATTTTAAAAATAATACAAACCTACTTAATAAATAAAATAAATAATTGCCGTTAATCTTAAAAACGATCCTAATTATAATAACTAAACTTATAAGGAAAAAATACGTAAAAACGTTCGAATTATTATTATTACGAAACCGTTTCGCTTTTAACTTCGTATTATACGATTACTACTTTTTCTTTAAATATATAATTACTTAATTTAAAAGTTTAAATTAATTAAAAACTAACGTATTTATAAACCGTTAACTTTCGTTTAAGGTAATATAAATGATTTTAACATCAAATAATAAAATTTCTGGCAAACGGCGGAATCCAAGCCCTTTTATAAAAGTTATAAATTTTCCGTATAACATCCCACACAAGCTCACCGCTCACACAAGCTCACCGCTTACACAAGCTCACCGCTCGTTTTTTGATATCTCGCAACCACTTAACTTCAATTGTTTATTTCTTAACACCAACAATATAGACCGGCTTACAAAAGAAAACAGGATGAATTTAGCCATCTAGGCTAAAAAACAAAACCTAATACTTAATTATAAACATCTTCATTCGATATATAACGTCCCCGAATCTACTTTAAGAAACCGATATAACGGTATAGCTTTCCGAGCCGATACGATCCTTAATTCGCGAAAATTAAAGCTAACCAAAAAGAATCAATTATTAACCGAATCCTTAACTTAGATACGCGAACGTTTTTTATCCGGCTTTAATACGTTAAAAATATGGCTAATATATTGCTTACTTAACGCGTTACGAAACGCGTTAAAGTTAACTAGGCGTCGAACTTTGTTAAACGGTAAAAGAAACTTTAAACGCGTTTAAATCGAAAAATCGATTATTAACGAGTCCTATACGAAAATCCAAAAACATTTCGTAAATGGGTTAAGCTTATTCGGGCTATTATCGTAAAATACGATATCGTAAAAAAGGATATTTACAACTTCGACGAAACTAAATTCTTAATAAATCTTCTTATAATAACGGGTATGGTAATTACTAATACCGAAAGACGTAAAAAATTTAAATAAGCGTAATAAAAGAATAAAAAATAAATTCTAATTATTTAGGTTATTAATTCCTAAAGTTAAGCTATCCCGCTATTTATTATTATATCGGGGAAAAATTACTTTACGTTTTAATACCGCGATAACTTATTATTAATAACCGATTAAAAGATCGCATTAAATAATAATAGTTAAATAATTAATAAATTAAGTTTAAAATAAATTCAGCATTTTAATAAACATACTTAAACGCGTACGATCGGTTCGAAACGTCTCCTTATCTTCGACGGTTACGAAAGCTATTATTCGATAAAATTCGAAAAATATTACGCTAATCACGATATTATTACGCTTTGTATACCCGCGTATTTTTCGCATCGATTTTAACCTTTTAACGTATTTTTTCTTTTTTTAAAAACGCGCTTATTTAAGATATATCGAAGATTTAATACGACGCTATTATATCTATATTACTAAAAAAGATTTTCTCGCCGGTTTTTACGACGCGTTTCAAGTTACTATAACGTTCGATAACATCAAATCTGGATCCGTAAAAGCTGGTCTTATTTTATTCGATGTTAATAACGTTTTTTCCGAATTAAATATTCCTTTAATTATCCCTACGTCGATTATCTTTTTGCTTACTTTTACCGGTTCCATTTTCCCCTTAACGAAAACCCTTAAAATTATCCGCGAAATAATAAAATAAGGGCGTTATTTTTAAAAAAAGATTAAAAATTATCAAAAAAGCTCGCCTATAAAAATAATTAAATCGGTTAATTCTTTAACTAAAAATAACTTATTACTTTTATACGAAAATACTTTTTTTCGGGAAAAAGCTACCTAATTACGCAAAACGAATCACATCTTAAATAAACGTCGGAAAATTAAAAATAAACGTCTTTAAAAAGGAGGAACACTTATTATACAAAAGGGGCAAGTTCTTCTGGCCCAAAAAGAAAGGGGTGGTGAAAAAATACAGCCAACAGCAACTAAAAGGGGTCGTCGTAAAAGGATTAAAACCAAGGAACGGAAGTATGGCGTCTGCGACAAACCCGGGCATAATGCGCGTACTTATAAAGAAGTTATAGATACGTCTAGCAAAGAAAAATCCGATTGATTTTAATAAATACGATATGTTGTTATGAAGTTATTTAAATTTATTGTTACAAGGTGCCAAAAAACGAGCGGTGAGCTTGTGTGGGACGTTACCGTATTATAATATTTATTAATAATAAGGTCTTAATTAATAAAAATTATAAATTTTTACTAATTATCGCATATTAATAACTTATTACGTATTCGTTCTTTTTTTAATATATTAATTAACCGGTTAATCCAAACGGTTAAATTAATAATTCGGTTTATATCGTCGTAAAAAGTCCAGTTACGAATAAAACTTTCGAAACCTATATCTAGCCGTTATTATTACCAAAACGTTAACGTACGTTTACGTATATTTTATTTTATTAAGTTCGCGCGGTAAAATAAAGAAAATTCGGATTTATCGTATTTTAAAAAAGGTAATAATAACGTAACATATTCGAGTTATAATTAATAAATACGTTAAAATTTAAAAGTAATAAAAAAGTCTTAATTAAAACCAATATAATATTAATAATACGCCATTACGTAAAAATTCGTATAAATATATATATAACTAAAAAACATATCTTATTATTAAATTATTACGGAATTTCGTTTTTCTAAAGAAGCAAATTTACAAAACGGACCCCTCTTTCGCACAACTACAACTCAGGCCTCGCTGGCTCGTTACGGGGATTTGGGGTTTGATTGGTTGATTTTTAGCGTTATGGAACGGTACTTAAGTGACTTCGAAGAAAATGGAGAACGAGCCAGGGAGGCCTGAGCTAGCTGAGGTAACCCATACACGGAAAGGCTCCCTTTGATCGGATGATATATGTTCCGTTGTTAGGTTACTTCAAGAGCAGTACGCGGTGCGACAGCACACGAACTAGCCTAATACAACAACACAACTGATGTCCCCTATATCTGACAGGTGGTGCCTCAATTCATGGCGTCACCGCGAACGCAGGTATCCATCCATCCAGCCGGCCGGACAAATGCACCACCACCAGCACCGTAGATCTCCGTCTTCACAAAACCTTTCTCTCATCAGCCACCGGAGCCCAACTCCATAAAAGAAAATAGAACGAAACATCACAGGGGGGCAGCCCCGTATCCCAATGTCGCCTAAAAGATGTCAACTCCGAACCCAGAGCTAAGGAGGCAGGTGATCGCCATCTACAAAGGTGCGCTCCATCCCGTCTCTCTTATTACCTATACCTAACCTGCATACTATGGATACATACATCTCCGGATTGCCGTAAAATCTCTTTCTTTTTCTTTTCTCCGATCCCCGGCGGCCTTTTTCTTCTTCTTCTTCTTGGGACCGGACGAACTAACTCAACATACGCACGCTCCGCGAAGCAGAGCTCCTCCACCTCGGCAAGGACTACCCGCAGGGGTTCTCGTACTTCCGGCCGCGGCTGCACCGGGCCTTCATGGCGAACGCGCACCTGCGGGACGAGGAGGACGTGCGGAGGGGGATCGCGCGTGCCGAGTTCGTGAAGAAGGGGGAGCCCCCCCCCCCCACCAAAAACCCAACCCAACCCAATTTCTTCCTTTACCCCTTTTCTTCTTCCCCCTTTTCCTCTTGAGAGCTACGGACCATCCCGGGCGGGTGGTCGGAGAGAGGGAGAGAGACCCGTATCGTATATGGCATGGCATGACGTAGTTGAAAAACTAACGCGAGTATTGCCTTATCAAGAGATCGAAGCACTGTAAGTACATTACGGAAACCGAGTTGTCATCATTGCTTTGAAACTGCCGCCCAGATCGCCCATCCGGAATTTAGGCGGCGTGGACGGACCTCCGTCCCGGGCGGGAAGTCTAAGGTGCGGCTTCGCCATGCATCTACGAGACAACGTTCTCCGGTAGCTGGGTTTCCGACTTCATCACTGTGTTGAATTACATAAAGGAGGACCCGTCACGGGGAAGCCCAGTCCAGTCCAAGCCCCAACTGTGATGCACTCGCTCAAGGGGTATCCATTTGAAAACGCTCTCTATTTCGATATCAAATTTTAGCTTCATCATCTTTCCCACACACAAAAAAACAAAACTCCAACCTGTTTGCCGAAACTGCTGAACGAAGATACTGACTGACATGTGCGTGGGGGGTATAAAGGTACTATCTCAAAAGATATCGAACATTGAGGAAGAGATACGACGGAGCGTGAAGGGGTGAGAGCTGGAATGTGGGCCTGGATATATGTATGTGGTAGAGGGTTCGTTTTGGGGGACTTCTCGATGTTCCCCGCGGGAGCCATGGACGTGGTAGGCCGATCTAAACAAACAACTCCCCAGCCAATCGATGGCCGAGACCGCGCTTCCTTGTCTGCATGTAGCTCGTGTACATCCAACGGACCAAATAGCTAAAATCCATTGCCGCCGATCACCTCATTTCGCTCTGAGACAACTCACACATAACAGACAAAAGAGTTCCCGTCTGACCTCACTTCTTCCGCTTCCGAGCGCTCCAGGCCCCCACCTCCAGGCATTCGCCCCAGCTCGTCCCGCCCTCCTGCAGGATGTCGTTCATCATCTTGCCGGCCCAGTTGTCCCACTCGTCCTGGCTCTTGCCGCTGACCTCGCGCAGGATCGGCTCGAAGCTGTGGACCAGCCCCACGACCGTCTCGAGCGCCGTCCTCCGCAGCGCCGCCTGGCTGGCCGTGAGCGTCTTGCCGCCTGGCTTGCCGCCCTTGACGTCCGTCCCCGCCTTGGCCTTGCCCTTCATCGAGTCGATGTAGCTCTTGCCATCCTTGGTCACGACGCCACCGACGCCCTCGCGCTCCCATCGGACCTCGCTGAGGGGGACCGCGAGCCGCTTGGAGCGCACGTCCATCAGGTCCTCGGCCTCCTGCAGCAGCCAGGGTCCGACCAACGTGCAGGGCGCGGCCGACAGCCCGCGCGACTCGAGGGCCTTCGTGACCCAGCCGTTGTACTCGACCAGGAACGTGTTCAGCGGCGCGCTCAGGGGCGTGTTGGCGGTCATGACGTAGGCGCCCAGCCTTGTGGCGTCGTCTTCCTCATCCTCTTCGTCGCTGCTGTCCGAGTCCGAGTCGTCGAGACGGGGCACGGTGCTCGTATTCGCCTTGGGCGCGTGCGGCCGCAGCATGCGGATCGCGTGGTCCGTCTCCCATACCTCGAGCACGCCGCCCGGCTTCAGCAGGCGGTGAAACTCCTCCATGTTGCCTGCCTGAAAACCGACGGCACCCGATAATGCCATGTCCTTGACCATGATGAGATCGAATTCACCGTCGGATAGGGGCCACGGGGTCCGTCTGATGTCGTGCTGCACGAACCGCCATTTCATGTCCTTGTCTGGTTTAGAGTTCGGATCCGGTCCGGTGCCGGCCAGCGGCACGATATCCAGACCAGTGAAGGAGATGTTGCTATGTCCGTGCTGCGCGAAGTAGCGGTGGCACATCATGCTCCAGAAACCGGAACCGCATCCCACCTCTAAAACCCGCGTGGGCGGCTTGCTGGAGAAAGCTGGAGAGGTAATGGGGCCACCGAAAAGCTGAAAGAGCAAGAGAGTGCGAAGCGATTGGCGGTGTAACTCGGCGAGGTCTACCGGCAAGGGGTATTGTAGAGTAGGATCGGATATATACGTGCGGTTATTGCGGACGACGAACGGTTTCGTGCTAGACGTTTGGTATTTGGTGGCGACTGAGACCGCAGAGGCCGACATGGATATGCTGCCCTCGGCCGAAGGTGTCGGAAGATTCTCGCTGGAGGTCATCCTGCTCATACGGTTGGATGAGTTCCCGCCAGAGGCAGACGACATGCTTGGGTTGCGGGGGAAGCTAGTCATATACGCGGGTGCGGTGGATGGCGTAAGTTCGGCGACCATGTCTTCATGTTCGTGTATGCCCTTGGGTGGTATTGTCGGCGTAGGTGATCGAGGGCCACTGTCGGTATCACAGACTGTCGACGCCGGTGTTGAGAGCCTCAGCGGTTGCTGCCGATTCGCTCTGGATCTCACAGGGCTGACAAATGCACTTCGCAGAGGACTCTGTTGGTGTGATCGGTGGTGAGGGTCGCGTTTGTACAGCTTGTTCAGTTGGCTACCGGGATTGTGATGGTTCGGGATGTGGGCGTCTGTGGGTTGATCCTGTTTGGAACTACTAGCCGAAGACGTCGGTAGCGTCTCGGTTGCGGTTGCGGAACGTTCGACAAGAGGTGCGGATGCGGATGTAGATGCAGATGCAGATGCAGCATTGATCAATGCGGCCGGTGTCAGACTGGATCTATATTCGTCGCTGGTGTCGATACTAGTATTGTTGGTGTTTGAACTTATGTTATTATCGTTTGTTGTGATGTGTAAAGCAGGTGAAGGCGCGGGTATAGGGGTCGGAGAAGTAATATATTCGTTTGCGCCGCCTGAATCGGCGGGTGAATTGACAAGAGCCGAGTGGACTGCGGTGTTCTTATTGTTGGGGTTCCCCGTCAACGTTTTGTTTTCCTCTGGATGCTCCGGCCGCCGATGGTGCTGCTCATGGAGGATTGAATCGGGGTCGGAGTTGTTAGAGCTTTTGCATGTGGGATATGGGTTTGGGCTTAACGAAGGAAGAGGAGGATGATGGGCAAGACTACCGGCACCTGCACCACTTGCCGTGTCAGATTTGAGACGAGGAAATCTAAAGTGCCAGTGCGAGTTTGTTGACGAAGATGACGGAGGAGGTTGTGGTTGTTCGGCTGAATGCTGACTATGGGCACTGCCAGAACTTGCACTGCTGGATGATGTCCTGGTATGACGCGATTGCTTTCCGAAAAGACCTAAAGAAGCTGTGGTGCTTTTAAGTGAATTGGAACGTCTCCGATTGGATTTGTCTCGAGCTTTGAATTTAAAGATTCTCTTATCGACGGCAGTAGTGCTGTTATCGATTTTGTAATGACTTTCGTTGCCGTCGTCCCCGTTGTCGTTGTTGTTGAAGTTGTCATCATCATAATCATTATATCCCCCTTTATTGTTACTTTCAACAGTGGAGTCCTGGGGGGGTTTCTTCTTCTTAGGGGGTTTGCGGGCTCGAAGGTAGATGCTAGGGGCTGCATATGCAGAGAGACTCGGCCCAAACTCCATATTTGATCCGAGTCAGCCAGGGGTACCCTCAACCCTGACAAGTCCCCGCCTGTTATCTTGCTCGCCCCTTTCCGCAGCCAATAGTTCCCTAGAAAATGCCTCAGTTCACTCACTGGATAAAAGAACACGCCTGTAGGCGACAATTGTACACTGCGCAAGTCCCAAGAGATTCCTATTTCCTGGTAGGGCCTATTCCGTCCGGAATGTCGATTTCGAACAGGCTGCCAATTGAATGAAATGGTAGTACCCTAGTAGGTATTCCTCTACCTGCTTCCTGACTTTGGCGGGCTTGCAGGATCTTGGACGGATTTACACTGGCAGAGGGCGTGAACCGGTTTGAACGCTGCACCCGTCACCTGAAAAATGGGGTGCCGTTGCACAAACAACAACATGCGAGAGCCTCCTCTATTGTGGTATGATTTGCGACTCCAGTAGGCGGCGCTGTAATCCTTTGAAGAATCCTGGCTTCTTTGAGGCGTCTAGAGTTAGTAACCGGACCCTTCCCTGCCCGGACCACGGGCCGTAGCCAATCCAGGACGAACCCCGAGGAAATGCACTAAGCAACAACGGCGATTTCAGAATCCAGTCAAAGCGTGTGGTATGGACTACCCCAACTTTGATTGCTTCGCAAACCTGGCTCTTTCGGTAGCGTCGGCCGAGTCGTTGGTGCTATTATAGAGACGATGATTGCCGTCCATTTTGCAGTACCGAGTGGGTACTGCACCTAAACACGCGCGCACACATATACACGAGCGGGTTGAGGCGTAGTGGCCTGATAGAGTACTATTCGCCGTGCGCTCGTTCTCACGAACCGATGAAACTTGGGGGGAACGTTCGAGTAGGAAATCTGCAGTAGAACTGGCGCTAGTAGTCGGTCACGGGCGGCACGAGGGTGGACTTCGTAGTTGCGTTTTCCAGGCAATCCTATCAGAAACGACTCGGCGGAAAATATGCATATGAAGTCGTAAAAAAAAATTGCCACCATTCAGGTGCTGGGCGCCCCAGCTTATGTATGTTCAAAGAGCATCTGCCGACTACGGGGAACTTGGATCGTCCCAAAGCGTTTCGAGGGAACCAACTGGGTCTCCCTCGACGATTCAGCACGTTATAACGTTAAGCCGCAGTAGACTCATCCTGCAGGATATTCTCTATCAACCGACAGGCTCCTTGTTAGTGGATCATGCACGAGACTGGGGAATGGTAATGGATCCCTTGTATTTGGGTCCTCCCCCGCATTCTTTGCACCCGCATACCGAAAACGGTGTGGCACTCGATACCCTCTCTCATTCTGGGGTTTTATTACGCCCGCAAATCCCTCTGTATCTCAAGGTTATCTCGGACCGCTCAGGCTTTTGCCGCGCCATCTCGTCCGGAGCGCGACTTGTGATTGGGCCCCTCGGCCATACTCTATATTGAATTTGGCACAAATGCAATGGCGCCGTGCATCTAGCAGCAGCGGACGAGATGCCTTCATGAGAAAGCCAAGAAAAATCCTGGAAGCGGTCTGGCCCTACAACAATCTCGTTTTGGCGAGGTAGGTCTCTTAACCGTGCTTGGCTCTTGCCCATGCAGCTAGTTAATCACGCTCCTGGGCATGTTTATATTAAAGGGAAGAAAAAATAAATTAGAAAGAAAGAAAGCACCAGTGACCGAAATATGTATACGGATTAACCCTCTTAGCTCACAAGAGGACCGTCACCTCACTCTCTTCCGGTACTCTCTGTTTCTCCCTACCCTGTGCAGGACGGGCAATACACCACTAGTTTGCATCATTGTATGCGGACTGCTCCAGGTATCAGAGATGCACCTCATTCAACAACAAAATCAGCGATATGATATGTACATGCTTTGACTATACGTGTTGGGTGAGAACACTACCTAATTAGGTCCTTGGCAGAAAGCGGGCCGAGTATAGAGGCGGCTGATGTAAGAAGCTTGCCAAGTTCGGAAGTACTGCATGGACGATGTTTATAGATGGCTCGCGTCGATCTTGATATGATTGTCTGCCCGAATCTCGCGTATAAATTGCGTATCTTGAAACTTGATCAATATGCACCAGATGTGTACGGCCTACTACTACGGTTGATTGTCTTAAGTGATATGGTATGGAAAGCAAGTTTCATAGTTTCCTTGCATTTAATACGCTGGAAGATTTATATACATACACCTCTACACCCTACTCCATCCATATTATTCAATCCCTGTCTGGACATCGCTGAACGGGCCCGCCTAACCCAAAGCAAAGCATCTGTATCTGGCCAAGTAGCACGCAATATGTAGCCGCTAAGCCTCAACGGCTTAGTAATCAGATACTTGGTGTGTCAGCTCGATGTTCGTGATTGGAAGCTAGACAGGTGGGTGGCATCGAATTTTGCAACTTGGAAAAATCGCACCGCCAGTTAAAGATGATGGCTTAATACCACCAAGGCTTGATATTTTGACCCGACCTGTGGTAAAATAAAAGTTTAAATCGTTATTAAGTATCGTAACTATGTTGGATTAGCAAAGATCCTTATATCCAGATATACGGTTAACTAGACTATTCGAGAATATAGATTAGACCTATGATAATACGCTAAATGTTGCCATTTATCTGCGACCCGCTTGATCAAATAAAGCTTAGTCGATCGGAGCAAACGATGGCTGCTCCCAAAGCACATAGTCTGATCATTGGCTACTGGGACCGAGGTGTTGTTTGACAGCCAATTGGTTCCAGTTACTACAAGAAGGACACAGTCAACCGAAAGAAAAGCAAGATAATGTTCGTAAAGTCGCGTGGCCGGGGAATACGGCCCCGACTTTTCTTCAGACCGTCTATCCATGGGGAGGTTAACACGAAAAACTCGAGCTTTTCTGGAGATGGTAATGACCAAACGAGTGCAGAATAATAAGGCTGGGGTTCGAAAATGGGAATTGTGTATTTAAGGAGCTGCAATTGGAGGCTGGACGGAAGGCTGGAGGGGAAAGGCTGGATGCGGCACGTGACATAGGACCAAAGAGTTTGCAACTGAATAGCGACGTTTGCGGAGATGGGGCCTCCTTCATATCTGAATCTTGGGATGTCAAATGCTCCAGTCTCATTACGTATGTTACGTATGTAAGTACCCACTGCTTCGCACGGACCAACTTGGGTATCTAGCAGGATAACAAAGACAGCGCAGTTTGAGGCCAAACACATGCACAACACAGCACAGCACAGCACGGCACAGCAAAGCTCAGGACAACTCGTCAAGCACCTACAGCCCATTCTTACAAAATTTTGCATGCATTGGTACGGATAAGGTCAATACCATTGTCGTTCACTTAGTGGATCAACTCTGCGGATGCCTTTGTGAGTTTGTCCATCGTTCCTTCTCTACCTTAGCATCTCTGGACCAAACTCCAAGCACCTACTACATGTGGTTTCACATATGTAGTGATTCGCACACAACCTTACTGCACTCAACCGCATGTCTACCTTTTACATATACCTGGGTAGGTAAGGAGGGAGTATATGTGGTTGACCTCATGGGGACCCCGTTTATCAGAGCAGGTTTTCGATGGCTGAAACCTCAGATGGAGGGGAGGAAACTGGGGCTTAACTACGTTTTAAACAGCCCAAGCGAGCACCACCCCCCCCACCCCCCCCCCCCCCCCCCAGCCACCCCCCCCGCC